>PNEQ01115837.1:0-115020 GCA_003012365.1 Medauroidea extradentata
GTAGTTGGTTGATTAATCTGGTGATGTAAATTCCATGAAGAAATATGGTAATGATTCAATAAGAATGCTCTCGGAAGCGATATGTGAAGGTGGTAGGCCCTCAGAGGTTGCCGTCTTGGAAGACTCCCGGCGGAAACCAGCGAGGATGCTGGGTCGCTGCCGTTTTCCCTGCGGACACTGGCTGTTGAGATGTGGTAGGGGCAGGACGCGCGTGGAAAGGTGCGCGAGGCCCACGTGGTCGGTAAGAAATCGCAATGCATGGCGCTACTATAAGTGATTATAGAGTTTGATAGTTCGCATTGCTTTCTCTGCTATGATTTATGCAAGCAGTAATTTACGGAAATTTCATACGGCAGTGCCCACCGCGTCATGTAATGAAATTTGTATCTGTGCGACAATGTACAAGGAGTAGAGTAAATGTTGTCTGGTTCAAGTCTGAATTCGTTATTTCCGGTAATTACCCAAGCACCTGGAGCTGTATAATGGTTGGTTCTGGTACACATTGAACTCCTTTAATCAATTTTTTTTTGGTTGTTCTCTTCACTTCACGAACCCACGGCATGGAGATGAGAACTTGTACCTACCACTGAGTTTAAGCTGAATCGCCGGGTGTCTGCATCGTACCCACTACAATATTTAGAACAATAAAAAAATGTACTTATATTTACAGTTTGAGACAGAATTTATGCTGCGTAATAGCTGGTAAGAAAATTTTAAACTCCAGTATGTCAATTCTGGGTATTTTGAGTTGTTGCAGTCTTTAACTAGGCCATTGATATGGTAAGGGCTGTTCTACGTGCCCTAGGCCCGTCAGTCTAAGCGCCCTGGCAGCCTCTGTTTTCTATCCTCCTTAACAACTGAACTCCTTTCCCCGTTTTCAGCACCACATTATTTTAAATTACTCCGCTCTATCCTCTTGCTACGTATAATAATTGTAATAATAACACAATAATAATTCAGCGCATCGTAAGACATATATTTCTATAGCATTTGATTTATCGTGGCAGAAACTGGGATACAAACATAAACATTCTTATAGCTCTTACGAGTATAGATACTGGCAAGATACGCGATGTGAAAGTATTGTCAAAGCACTGCCATGAAAGTAGTATAATAGGTAACAAAGCGAAAAATAAGAGTCAGCATATACATAATTTTTCAGAATTAATATGACGTGTTCAGTGAAGGAAAACAAATTAATACTTCACCTGTAAATATGTTTCAGCTTTTTAACAAGAATGAGGTGTTTGTTACGCTGAATTTATTGGGGATGGCAATTCGAGTTCACTCAAGTCAGTTATTAACAACCACCCTTATAATGACGTGATATTAAAAAAATTAGAATATGTGTGCCATGTACCGAAACGAAAGGGGCCACGACATTGTAAAATTTGGCGGGAATATTCTAAGGCAAAATTATCACATGGCAAGACAATCAGGGGACATTTGACAAACAAAGCAAACAAATAAAATTTACAACAACCTTGAGTGAGTAACGATAGCTGTGTGGGCTATGTTGTTCCACAAAACCTCAAGAGATGAAAAGCTACTTCACAACTTGTGTTCTGTTGACTGGTGAAAATACTGTAAAGCCAAAGCAAAACGAACAGTTGCTCAGTACATACGTACACCAACACAATTTCTGAAGCATTTGCAGAAATGACGAAGCCTGTATATAGACACTTGTCACATCCAGATGTTCTTAAGAATTGTCTCACAGAAAAAAACTCAAAATGTGAATGAGATTTTAAGCAATGTAGTTTGGATCAGAGTGCCTAATAACATTTTTGAGGACTTAAAAAATCTAAGACTTGGGGCAAAATGTGCAGTTATCCTCTTTAGTGAGAGCAATACAAACAGGATAAAGTTCCAGAACGTCTTAGTATAAAAACAGGTTGCTGTAGAGAAACAATGCTACACAAATTTGATAAACAGCGAGTTACAAAGTCAGAAATTGTAGCAAGAAATTGTACTTAAGAAGAGAGACCCACGAGAATAAGAAATAGATGGCATCTTGATGACCCTCAGGTTAAGGATTACACTGCTTCATTTAGATAGTTTTTGATTTAGACTTATAAAAAATATGTTATTTGGCATTTTCTCAGGAACAACGCCAGCTGTTAATTTGAAATGTTTACCACTATGCGGATCTTCAATTGTAACCATAGGAAAAAAAATAATTTCCTGTAACCCTATAGTATATTATGTAACAAGTACTATTACAATAAACCAGATCCACAAGAAGGAATTCTTTAAAATCGGTTTACATTTATTTCTTATTTTCTCATAATCATAAACATTTTTGTTTCAGAAATACTATCACATTAAATTTAAAACCTCACAAACAAAACTGCTGGAATCAAGCTAGTTTTAAAATTAAAATATCAACTTTCTGGGCTCATAAAGTCAGTATAACACGTCTCGGTAGAACTCTAGATTGAAACTCCTGTGTAATTTATTTCTCGCTGATCGTACTTGCTTTAGGATGGTCTGCAGTGAAAGTTTACAAACTAAGTATTCTCGTAAATAATTCAGGTACATTTTTAAATAAACAACTTGGCATTACAGTAGAAGTTCGATAAAGCGCTCATGTCGGGAGACTTAAATCTAACCTGCGCTATAGCCTCTGCGCACTGTACCGAGATAGAACAGAAAGAACAAAAAACTTTTCAATAAGTGTTATTTAGCTCTGCAATATTCATATTTGCCACCGTATCACGTTAAACTTTCATCCTTTATAAGTTGGCCTGTCTTATTCGCGGTATTTTTTTTAAGGAAATCCGCAGATAATGAAAACCGCGTATATTCTAAACAATATAATAACCTACATAAACCACTACATACAATTAAATAAAAAAATTTTAACCCCTAATCTCAAATGATACTATATTTGTGTGAGGTACAGGTATTTAATACGTTCGTAAAGTGTCCCACAACTATATAAATATAGTAAAAAATACACGTAGTGTGTGCATTGCAGTGCAAGTTAGATACAGCGGCAGCCACACTGCAAGCGGACTCGGTGACTTGGCAAGAACGCATGCAGCCAGGTGGTTGGCTACTGCTGACGTTACAACACAGCACAGGCCTGATCTGCCGCGCTATCTCTCCACCCACCCTACACTGCCAAGGACGTGCGCTGGGCAGCAGAGTGTGTCTCCACAAGCGTTTATAGAATGGCATGTGATAACACTATTTCTCGCGTATAATGCGTACTTTATCTTCGTCAACTACATAAAAAATCAGTGGAACAAGCACAATTACGACTACTTGGGCGTGAATATTTTGCATTTGTCTCTAAATATTTCTTGCTTGTATGACGTGCATTTCAATTACAGAAAAGAATCGGATCATAAACATAAAATATTATGACCACAATTAACTATGTTAGTAGATTCGTTTTTAATACGGCATCACTGATTATACTGAAATAGACTGGCGTGGGTTTTTATCACACATGTCAACAGAAAAATTTAACTCTACTGGTAAACATGGATAAGGACAAAGTGTTAGCGGTTTCCGTTTTAAAACAGCGCCACTGATTGCAACTAAATTAACTTAGCTCGATTTTTTTTTCAGTTTTTAATGCAGTGCTAACATTTGATCTTATTTGTCGTGCTTTATTTCGATATGTACGAAAGACACACTCATTTTTTCCCCGTACCTGCAGCCAATTGCAACAGATATGTTTTTGATTAAATGTAGCTTTTGCATTTTGTCAGTCGAAGTAAGAATTTTATGACATTTTTTTTTTGTTTAGAAGGATAACTACAGTCTTTCATTTTAGGAAACATTACACTGCAGGCCACAGAATCGTGTATAATTGCACACAAAACAGGCGCTTCAGGGCAGTGTACTACGTGCGGGCGGGCGGAAAGAGGGCAAACCAGACAATGTAATTAAATACACGCGGGTGTTCTGCGTGGAAGCAGTTTGCGGACAGGCGACAGGCAATACAGCCCTCGGGAGATATCAAATCATTATATTTTGGAAGTGTGCGGCAAGCGATAAGATCTATGCAAATGAAGTACCGCCGCCTGCACATTCGACACTGCATAGCTTCCTTGCCCCTGCCGCCCGCACCATCAGCTGACCGCTGGTAAACAAACATACCGCCTGCACCAAGCACAGTGTATAACGGAGTAGATAGCAGTGGCTGACAACAAGAAACTAGCTGCTTTCTTGTACACGAGTGGCATACTTGTAGTTTGTACGGCAAACTATGTGCGCACGTGCGAAAACATAAATTCTTAAGAATTTCATGTTTATATTTTACGTTTTTTCCCTCATTTTCTAACCACGGTTGGTGAAAACCGCGGATACGAAGTCCGCAGATAAGGCGGGCTGACTGTAATACAGTACTCCAGTTTAACTGTTAAACTACTGCAGTTTATGTTATGTCGATATAGTTTAACTTGTTTTTCACAGAATAAGCCATTCTTTTCTACGACATCGCACCACATAAAAACCTGAACTGATCGCAATAAAGTCTTGTTGCCAGCTGCTAGTGTGCCGTCAGCTGTGATTATCACTTCCCACACACGCAGCGGCTGGGGATTCCCTAGTGCCAGTTTCTGCCCCTTCCCTCTTCCAAGCAGTATTTTCCCCTCCACTCCTACCACCCCTAACAAGAGGCCTTCCACACTGCCGTACAGTGAGACGTCAAGACTCCTGGCGAATAATAACACATCCGGCCTGTCAAACTCTGAACACGTGTATTACCGCTTCCTGTCCGCTGCCTATTGTCCTCCGCCCCTCTCGTTTGATCGTTTGACCGGCAAAACAAACGTCCCTTTGAAGTACATAGTAGGATTGTGAAGTTTCCGGTACATCAGCTTGGGGGACATGAATTACCCCGCGATATAGACGAATGCGCGGTTTATCGAAGCGCGGTGTCCTGAGCTTCTAATGTACTTTTTTTTTTGGGAATCATGTAAGCATCATTCTGAAGCAAACAATACCTCAATATCTCTACTGGTTATGATAAGTATTATTGGCTGATATAAAACCAATTTTAAGACCTTTCACCAATTTGGGTGTCGAATTTTGAAATATCTCAATTTTACTTCTGCAATATTTGTACATGCATTCAAGTGAAGTGAAACCAATGACGATAGCCCATTCTGTCAAAACAAAATTGATCATTGATTAAAAATTACATAACACTCCTGTACGATACTTGTGCCCTTGGAAAGATTGCTTGTGCCCTCCATTGGTTCTATGTGCTTGTTGTCTTCCCTGTGTACATTTGACCGCAAAGTCTCATCGTTCCCCTCTCTCCCCTCCCTTGACTCCCATCTTGGGACTGGATGAGAAGTAGATAGGATGGAGAGAGTGGGGAGAGGATGGTGGTTATATAAAATGAGGAGCGACGGTGCGGGACAGGAACATGTTGGGTCTGACGAGTGGAACTTTACAAGCTGTGTGGCGAAACAACGAGTAACAGTGACTGGCGCTGTGAGGAGAACTTCCTGAGTGATTGCGGGAAGAGGTCGGACATCGGACGTCACTATTAAATAAGATGACCTGATATTTGTTTAACCCATATTGCCTGCAGTACGATAACTATGACGTCTCGGGGGAGGCATTTTTCTATATGGATCGTCGTGAGTAAGACTGGTCTTCAAGGACATAGTAAGAAGGTAAATAGCAAACTGGCCGGTTGATGGAGAAGGTAAGAAGAATATGTACTTTATGTGCAGCCGATCGAGGAACATGATAGCGATTTTTACCATTTATGGAAGTGTAGTGGACTTGTGCGTTTAAGTCGGCACATTTGACCACCCTTTTCACTCGCCAAATGGGAGGCCTGTGATAGTATTGAACTAAACATAAACTATGTGTTTCGCATTTCGTTTCATTATAGGGGTATTCCTGCTCTCCTTTCTTAAACTATGTATTAGAGGCTCGGGTCGATTGTGTGATGACTCAAAACAAATAACGACGGACATGATTATTTATTGGTTCTGTTAAGGCTTGTTATGTTTGTGATCCTTAGAGGTGAAGTTATCGAGAATTTCCTTGTGTTTTCCTATTCATACCTTTTGTAAGCATTGTTGTTATGTATTAAATGATACTGTATATAAACAGTCATCTGTTTCTTCATTGCTTGGGAGTAGTGTTTCACCGATACTGAGAGTTTGAATTTTGAAAAATCTTTAAAACAACGAATATCTCGGTGAACACTATATGTACCAAAGATTTATCTAAAACAAATTCTAGGTTTTTTCACCTCCTAAGAGACTGAATTTCGTAAAACCCTTGAATATCATTTTACAATATTTTACTGGTGTCTTTCGAATGTCAAATACAAGATAATAGCCAGCTCGGTTTAATATATCGATGATTAATTGATAACACATTTCATAATTTTTCACCCATTTTCACCACTATACGAGGAGAATTTCAAAAATGTGTGAATTCACTTTTCATGTATTTGAGTAAGCACCAATCGTAAACAAAAATTACGTTGTTATATTGAAGATCAAAGCGGTCGATATACAGGGTGAGTCGGGAGAAAAGGTACATGCTTTAAGGGGTGATAGTACTGGTGAGTCTGAACAAACTGTTTCTAATAAACGTATGCCCATTTCTTAACCGTTTCAGAGAAACAGAATGAAACAACAAGGAACAGGAAATGTGCAGGTGACGGTAAATCACGATACTGTGATCATATGTTTTGTTTAATTGTGTACACTTCTTCACAAAACATGTTCAAACACACCACCAACTTCAATGCATTTTGCTGCTCTGAGCTGAAGTTAAGCAGCAATTCATCTCGAGTTAGTTGTTGGGCTGCATTCTAGTACCTGAAGAATGTTCTCAACTTCATTAACAGCTTGTTGTACGGGACGTTCTGATACAACATTTACGCTAGGAAGCGTACCACGGTCATATAATTCTGCAAACACCCTGCTAAACACCCTGCTATCTGGAACTATGTGATTAGGAAATAATCGTTCGTACTCACGAACAGCGGCTCTGGAATTCCTATAGGAGATACCATAGATAAACATCATATCAGCATACTCTGCATGTGTGAAGACCTGTGGCATTTTTGAATTCACTGAACTGTATTCACTGTACATGTAACAACACTGTAGTTCCCAATATTAGGGAAAGCATTGTATGACTGAGACTGAGGTAAACAACTGCACCATGCTTAGAGCACCATTGTGTAGAAATGTACAAAATTACACACAACATAAGATAAAAGTAGCGTGATTTCCCATTACATGCACAGATCCCGTTCCTTGTTGACTTCATTTGGTTTCTCTGAAACGGTTAAGAAAAGGGCATATGTTTATTAGAAACATTAGGTTCAGAATCACCAGCACTATCACCTGTCAAAGCATGTACCTTTCCTCCTGACTCAACCTGTATATTGTGAATCTAAAATATACTTTACCATTTTTTTACCTCTTTGGGAATGAATCCAAAAAAAATACTTAAATGGTATTTTGGCAACTTACATAGGCATCAATATAAAGCAAAGAGAACTTTGATATCTCGACTGGTGCAACAGATATTGAAGAATAATCTTCACACATTTCACATATATTACAACCCCCTTAATTATTGAATTTCGAAACATCTTAGAGTCCCATTTTAGTCATTTGTGTATGTAATAAATGGAAGTAAAAACCATGACGATAGTGAATTGTGTTCCAGCTGTACAAATAATTTATAGAAAACACACTTTCCCCCTTTTTACTGCTTGGGGATCGAATTTGATAAAAATTCTAACTTACTTTTTGGGTACTTATGGAAGCAATATTTCAAATTCAGAACAAACTCTTTATCCTGAAGGATTCGATCTACAGTAAACCCTCGATAACTCAGACTAAAAGGCGGAAGAAGGTGTCCGAGTTACGATTTGTCCGTGTTATCGAGGGGCGTCCAGGGAGGTAGGGTAGTAAGTCATTAATCACAAGAAACTCGAAGAAATTAGTACGCTATCATTTCTATAAGCAAAAGAGGCTGCAATAAATACTGTTTTGTACGTAACTATCGTATCAAGTTAGGGAGGGCCGCCATGCAGTGGGAAAATTAACGCTAACGTGGAGGACTATAAAAGAATGTGAAACAATGTGGGCAGTCAGATCTTTATTTTTATGCTACTTCTGGCTGATACTTTTTTATCACTGTGCTAGAAACTGGCACCAAGACACCCTTCTATCACATAAAAGTTTTCGTCTGGCTGGCGACAGCCAATGTGCATGCATGTGCGAGAGAGATAAGAAATTGTCGTTGGAGATAAGCTAGGGAGGTTGAAGTGGAAGTAGTCAAGGTCAACCGGCACAGTCTCATCACAACAGCAATACAAACCACGCTCGTGACCACACGCATCTCACACAAGATGTTTACATTGAAAAATACCTTACGTCCGTATGTCACAGCGTAGGGGCAGCAGCCAGCTGCTAGCTTGATAGTTACTCTACCCTCCTACAAAGTTCCAAAGGTACAAAAATAATTTTCCTCGTATACACGAATAAAAACAGTACTGTAATTAACAATCCTTCTGGGTCACTGTACAAATCTGAACACATTTTAACACTACTAATTTTAAAATTTATTTTATGTATGTAAATTAGATCATAGAACACATAATTTACTTACACAAATTGTCATATTATAAAGCAATCCAATTTTAATCATGTTCTACAGAGTTAAATGGTAGTAATAACAACCAAAAGCCAGGCACAAAAATGTTAAAAACAGTGCATTTAAGATCATGAATTGCAATGTATTGTACAACTGTCTAAATTACTGTTTTGCTTAGTTAAATAAGCTTTGTTTTCAGCTGTGTCAGCTCTACACCTCTCACAACAACCACTCGTGATCTCTACTGAATGTACCATCTGTTTACCGTCTGCTCCAGATTTGTATCATTGAATCATTTCAAATGTTTCTACAAGAAATAGTTTTTCCCAGGGTCACTTTATTAGAATATCTAATGAGGCCCCGGGCAAGGTAAATCTGAGCCTCTCATCTCTTTTTTTTTTAGTTGTAGTGATGATACTGTGCACGTGTAGGCATTCACACTTCTAACATTTTGGTTGTGTTGTCATAGCTCTCACCTCGGCAATGGACATCAATGACGTCTTTATTAGCACTTACACTTTTAAATACATTTCACAGCAACCGTCAAGGTTTATTAGGAACATTATAAATGCCCATTCATCCTAATTAATAACTATACTCTTTTATTTTTTTATTAAAACACGAGAATGTGAGGCCCGGGCCAAATTTCCCTTTTTGGCCCCCCCCCCTCCGGCTTTTTTATCACATCAAATTGACCAAGACAGAATTTTTTCTACATCACGCTGGCCTCCATAGAGTAGCCAGGCATCTGTGTACCGTGCAGGAGGCCTTGCTTTGAATGCCTGCTCAGGCATGGATGTTGTGTTGTTCTCTCACCACCCGCATCGGCTCTTGAAAACATGACGTTAAAGGGGCGTAAAACCCTCTCACCAATTTTTATAAATCGCAATGCAAAGCAATGATTTTTAATTTTTCTTTTTAATGTCCGGGACAATTTGTTTTGCAACCCTGAATTAATTGCACATACCAGAACAATATAATTTTCCGTTTATGTGTCATTGTAACCCATAGTTACCGTCATTTCACCAGCACCACACTGAATTGTTTGTTTACGACACACATGCGTGCCTGGCTCGGTGGGTGAATAGGGGGAAAAGATAAAGATGTGAGAGGTCAGCCTGCTCCGTTGCATCTTTACTTGTGCGTCGCGCTCCTTGCTAGCAACATTTTACCATACGGAACTTGCTTTCACCAAAAGTACCGACACAACAAAAATATCTTTATTGTTTACAACATCTCCCCTCAATAAAATATTTTTAAGAAACAAACAATCTTTTCCTGAATTTTACAAACAATACACCACCAAGAGGCTTAGTAAAAATATCTCCAAGTTGATCACTAGTATTGACATAGTGCAACTTGATAATATTTTCCAACAATTTTTCTTTAACAAAAGATTTCTTAATTTTAAGATGTTTGACTCTAGAGTTATCAGTGGACACATGTACAAGTTTTATAATGGACTGGTTATCCTCAAACAAAGTGATGGGACTAATTTCTACTTTAAAGTCATGCAACAAATCGTTCAACAAACATGTCTCACTGGTAGCTTGACTAAGGGCAACAAACTCTGCCTCAGTAGATGACAAGGCCACTGATTGTTGTTTTTTTAGAAAACCAAATAACAGTACAACCAAAAACCTTAAAACAACAACCAGTTGTCGATTTACAGTCACCACTACCTCCCCAGTCACTGTCAACATAAGTCTACTACATCATCATTCTTGATTCCATAGTAAGTTAAACACATATCTAATGTACCTTTGGTGTACCTCAAAACATTTAACAATAATTTATACAATAGCGTGCTTACACAACCCTAGTATCTACTCAAGATTGAAACAACAGCACACAAATCAGGTCTCGACCCCATTGCAGCATACATTAAAGACCCAACCAATTTTCTGCATTTTGACTCAATTTCCTCATTTTCTGAACCTCCTCCTTTAACTGCACAAATTTGAAATTTTTGTCAATCGGCAAGGACAGAGGTTTGCATTCTGACATATTATATAACCCTAACAGATTTTGGAAATATTGTTTTTGGCTAATGTTAGAGCAACTACTAGCCAGGTCCTGCTTTACATCAATACCTAGTAACCTTTTGATACAACCCACCTCTTTCATTTTGAAAGTACTACACAGCATTTTTCTAAGGTGAAACAACTCATTTTTGCAATTACCAAAATACAAAATATCATCCACATACAATAACAAAAATGTTCTTTTGTTGTCTGTGCACTTAGAATAGACACAAGCATCTTTGTCGGAACGAACAAAACCTAATGATAACACAACCTTGTCAAACTTACAGTTCCATTACCTTGGTGCGGTTTTAAGCCCATAAATTGACTTATTTAGTTTACCAACAGAATACTCTAAATTTGCACCCTTCGGTAATTTCAAGTAAAGTTCCTCATCAATCTCACTATTCAGAAATGCATTACATACATCCGTTTGCTGCACAGGTAAATTCAATTTAGTGGCAGCACTAATAAATACTCTGAAAGTTTTAAGTTTTGTGACAGGAGCATTTAAGTTGTTAATATCACACTCAATTCCCCTTGCTACCAGTCTTGCCTTGTATTTTGTTTCACCAGCCTCCGTCTTTTTCTTCGTGAACACCCACTTTGAACTGACCACTTCTTTTCCTTCTGGCACCTTTGGTACAGCGGTCCAAGTGTTATTGTTGTGTAACTGTCGAAGCTCGGACTCTATTGCATCCTCCCAGCATTTTGAATTTTGCATGTTCATAGCTTCTTTGTAATTCTTGGGTAGTTCATCAGAAGTTGCGAGCCCAAAATCATACCCTGAGCACCAAGATGGTTATTTTACACTCCGTCCACTTGCTGTTTTAGGTAGTTGATTTTCAGTGGTTTCTTTGCTTGCTGATCCACTTTGTTTCTCCATCCTATGGTATCCCTCAGTTACTTCAACCTCAAAACCTCTAAAAGGAGAAGATGACCCCTCACTTTGTGCTTCCTCCTCTTCCTCTTCAGTACTGGAATTTTGATGAATTTCTACGCCTTCTTGGGTCAGGTCTAGCCCAATCACTTCAACATTTTTCTCTTCAAATTCTGTCTGTGCTTCATGATCTTTTTTTCTCATAAACACATCTCTTCTTATCTCAACTTTCTTCTTGTCTTCAAAGTAAATTTTATATCCTTTTGAGTCTTCATATCCAATAAATATTCGTCTTTCTCCTTTTGGATCCCACTTAAGTCTTTTTTCCTTTGGAATATGAACAAACACTTCCATTTCAAACACGTGTGTCAGCTTAGTCAAATCATAACTTTTCCTCTCCCAAATTTGGTATGGTGTCTTATCCTTTTCTCGAGTTTTTGAAGTTCTATTTAAAACATACACAGCTGTATTTATCGCCTCTGCCCACAACTGTTTGCTAAGCTCTTTCCCACTGAGCATAGATCTTGCAGCTTCCACTAAGGTACGAATGTCCCTTTCTGCTTTTCCATTCTGCTCCAGTGTGTAGGGTATTGTTGTTTCATGGTGAATCCCGTGGCTCTCTAGCAACTCTTTCACTTCCTGATTCACGAATTCTCCACCATTATCACTTCGAAGAACTCTCATTTGATGACCTGTAGCTCTTTCAGAAAATGTTATGTAGTGTTTCAACTTCTGGGGTACTTTAGATTTATTTTTTAGGAAGTACACATGCCGGAAACTTGTGTAGTCATCTTTCAGTAGCAAAAAGTATCTAGACCCACCAACAGACTCCACTTCCATTGGCCCACAGAAATCAGCATGTACTAATTGCAATGGAGCATCAGTGAGTTGTTTACTTTCTCCAAATGGCAATATCTTCATTTTGCCCTTAAGACATGCTACACATGGCTCATTGTTGCTTGAGTAATCTATATTATTTTTATTCAAAACACTTCTTACATAATCCATATTTTGATGACATAGACTGTAATGCCACTATCCCAATGAACGTACAGCCGCTAAGCAACTTTGACCCATTATGAAGTCCAGAATATATAAATTACCCTTCTTTTTTTACTATAGCACAAATATGGTTATCTTTATACACATGACACTGATCTGCAGACATTTTAATGACATGACCCTTTTCAATAGCACTTGATACTGAAAATAAATTCATTTTCAGTTCAGGAACCCACAAAACATTGTTTAAAGTACTTTGCTCATAATTTTGTCCGTTGTACACTTTCACCTTTATATGTACTACACCTTGCACATGAAGATTACGACCATCGCCAACTATGACACTTCTATTTGATACAGGCGTAAAGTTTGAAAAAAGGCCACGTTCAAACGTCATATGTTCACTTGCACCACTGTCCATAATCCCAAGAGATGGACCGTTCACTGCCCTTTAACAGCATTTAGACCTACACTAAACAAAGTACTTTCAGACATTACAAATGCATTTTCAACTTTAGGCAGATTCCTTTGTTTGCACGGAGACTTCAAATGTCCTCTTTTACAACATTCAAAGCATTTTCGCAGATCTTTATCCCCTCTGCGTGGGTTTGCTAAATGGCCAGGGCAGCCACACTTGAAGCACTTTATTCCTACAGCTTTCTTCATGTCTGTGTTCTTCTTATGTGATCCTGGTACCATAGCCATGTCCTCATCTTTGATTTCTGACCTCAACCTTTCTTCCTCTACTAGAAGTCGTGCCATAAGGTCATCAAGTTTTTGTTTACTAGGTTCCACTGATTCCCATGCTGTCACAAAGTGACAATTTCTTTCTGGTAGTGACATTAGTATCTTGGTAATTGTAAACTGTTCAGACACTTCTTCCCCTGCCTGTCTGAGCAAATGACACATTTCTTGAATTTTAGACAAATAGGTGGACATGTCAGAACCCTCCTCATACCTAAACTGAAAAAAATGGTGTTGCAGTAAGTGTACACTTGTACTTGACTGTTGCTCATACACACTGAGAAGCTTTCTCCACATTTCGGCTGCAGTAGTGCAGGTCAATATGTGCATCATAGTAGCCTCACTCAAACGCATAACAATGACAATTTGAGCCTTTGCATATTTTTTCTGCCACTCACCTCCACTCGTTTCTGGTTTAGATTCCGTTCCATCCACGATTAAAATAGATTCATCACTCGTAGCAACACCGACACCTGAAACTTCCACAAGTTCCAGTTCTTCTGCCCCTCGAGCTTTATCGCCCCCACAGTATTCGTCACTATTTTCTCCATTTTTCCCCGGAGTCAACAATCACAGACGATAAAGGCTGTTGACGAAAATGACTGAAGGTGTACAACTTCCCGACGCCGACACTCCACAGCAGCTCTTCACGCCGTTGACACTAGTTGCTCCATTTTTTCCCGGAGTCAACAAACACAGACGATAAATCCCGTTTCTCCGACAAAATCGACGGAAGTTGTACAATTTTTCCGATGCTGTCACGCCACAACAGCTTCTCGCGCCACCATTAACTTACCTCTCAGAAGAAATAAAACGTTGCTAGCTTACACCTTTTAATCACCATGGTGCTGGGTCCATAACCTGTTGCGATTCTTCATAAAAAATAACAAACGCAGTGATATTTCTTCAATCACATACTTTTATTTCCACAAGGAACCCAATTTCTCTCTCCGAGAGACAATATTTTCCTATATACACTTCCATTACAATAAGGTGCCACCAGCCTGCATTCCCCAAAAATACCGACACAACAAAAATATCTTTATTGTTTACAACACATTTAACACAATTGTAAACCAACACCAGAGTGCCAGTGGCGCCATTCAGTCATATGAGGGTCAATTTTCAACTTCAAGTGTCCAGACCTGTTCCTCTATTGCTGTACTTGTGACACTCACTCAATTTTGAATGCAAGCTTTCAATCCACCTCTACTAGCCTTAGAAGTATGTAATCTAAATTTTTGAACATCCTGTATAAATAATAAGTGTACTATGAGTCAATAATGGATGTTGTATCCCCTTTTTGAAAAGTAGAGCTTAGTTTGCGTTAAAATATAAATAAGAAAATCAAACTGATAAATGTGAAAATATTGTTTTTGCAAGAATTAATTTTAAAAAAATTGTGTTTGTTAGGTCATGTAATGGTACCTACTGTTGACAAACCTTTTAGTTGGTTCAAGTTAAAGTAAGGAACACCACTTACCAGGTGCCATTACAAAGATATACGATAGGCTTAGTTATCATTATTATTTTGTTAGACTACAGATAAAAGGAGATATTGTGGTTGTTTGTTTTCATATTTACTTTTAATGCAAATGGGTGGAAAAAAGTCAGAGAGATCAGGCCAAATCGCACAGAAATGCTATTGTAACATCAAGAATCTGTAGTGACTTTCTTAAGGACCCCATAAACAAGAACTTGCTTTATCTGCTGTCAGTTAGGGAAACCTCAGTCTTAAATAATGGTGTCAAAGGACAGTGTGATACATGGAGAGCTTAACCTCCATATGGACTCTGTTTTTTATGGACAAACTGCCTGTTTCATCCCTATGGGTTGCAGAACAGGGAAAGTCGAGATGAACTAATCTGGTTCCCTTGTCTCCGGTACCTCCTTGGTTTGATCAAATACACAGAGGAAGGAACGGAGACCCTGATCAGCCCCAAGGATATCGAGCCAGTATTCCAACCAGGTCAGGACCTCTCCTTTGGGAAATATTGTTATGTCTGACCACTGCATCACCTTCCCTTGGTTCACCTGGGATAGTCTGTGAAGATAATATTAGTTAATTCAGGGCTATAAAAGGTATGGAGGTGTGTGGTCGACAAAGTTGCAGTATCTACAAGATGTCTTGTGAATTTACGAATTTCGGGTAAACCTAAATTCCTGGAGGTGTCATATATATAGTTATCGTCTTTCTTCCTCAGGTACGGTGACTAGAGGTAAGGAAGGTTTACAACAGCCGAGACAATGACAAGATGGCACCATGTTCAAGACTGAAGCATTAACATAAACAATGAGTACTGAACTGAACTGTGAGATTTCAGACAAGTTCATTTTGGTCAAACTTCACTAGTGACCATAACATAGATGTGAACTAAAACCTTGAACAGTTGAAACAGAGTGTACATTAATGAGCAGGATATTAATTTTTTTCATGCATTCTCAGCTTGCCTCTCTCTACTTTACACAAATTCAAAAGTTAGTTGTTATAGTAAGATTTCTTGTATTTTTTTATACGGGATTAAAAGTGGGTGGGCAAGCAATGGAATTTTTTGTTGGTACCGAGGGGTGCCATTAATTTGTCAGAAACACTAAGCAATGGTGTCCGGCCCTTCTATTTAATGGAGTCAATGAAATTTAAAGATATTTTAAAATTTGTGTATTTGATTGTGCACAGTAGTGTTATGTTTTGTGGAGAGATGCCCATTCCTGTTTGAATATGATATAGTGACTTCACTTCCAGCCAAAGTTGGACATGATGATGTCTGGTAGCTGGTAATTGTTCGTGCAAAGTTCAAGTTCGAGCTGGCTAGTAGTCTGGTGTTGGACTTTGTGTTGCTGAAGTCTCCAGAAGGACCTCTTGAGCCCCACAATGCTACTAGTCTACCAATGCAGCAAGTTCTTATTTTCAAACTAACTTAAATTTTGCCAACCTGAAGAAACCAAATTAAATAAAAAGAGACCAACCTAGATTTTAAAGGCTGACCTGTGTAACATAATGCAGTTTTGTGTAAAACCCAGAGACCTACATTCCCCAGTAGCAACCAACGTTGGGCCAACGGTGAAAATTGGTTGGAACCTTTGGTAATATGTTGTGTTGGAAAACACACGTAAATACAATGTTGGCCCAACGTAGTATGCCAAAAAAATATGTTCAAAAACCGATTATTATTGCAGTGAATCAGCAACATTCTGAAAATAGTTACAATAAATCAGGAAATGTATGAACATATGGGAAGATCAAAATTTTGTTATTTGAATTTTGTTGGTCAAATGTTGGCAGCAAGTTGGCAAACACACAGTTGGGCTTAATGTGTATGATAACATTGGGCCACGGTATAAAATAAAAAATTTTACACAAAGAGTTCAAGATAAAGTTTTTAATGTAGGAAATTACCTATCATGAAGTTTGTGAAATGATTGAGTTGCTTTATTAAAATAATTAATTTTATGTGATAATTAATAAGTTAGTTTAATGTTGGCTTAATGTTGTAAATCCAACCGATGGCTATAGGTTGTACCTGTATGTTGGCCCTACATTGCAAACTCCACATTATGCCAACCCCAGAAAACCTTGAGTCCGAAAGTTAGTTGAGCATTGGTAGCCAGTTGGTAATCTTTGCAATACATTAGGTTAGAAAACATGCATAAATACAACTTTGGCCCAACATAGCCCCAGTAGCAACCAATGATGGGCCAAAGTTGAAAATTGTTTGGAGCCGTTGGCATTACGTTGTGTTGGAAAACACACATAAACCAAACATTGGGGTGATGAAGCATGCTGGCAAATATGTTCCAAAATGTACTGTTAAAGAAATGAATTAGCAAATAGTTATATTGAAGTATAAAAGTCTGAACATTTTGGAAGACCAAAATATTGTTATTTGAGTTTCGTGGATTTAATGTTGGCAACACGTTGGTAAACAAACTGTTGGGAATTAGTGGGCTATTATTGCAAAACCAACATTTTACACAAAGATTTCAAAATCATGTTTTACAGTACAGCATAACCAATCATTCAAGTTTATGACATAATAATGTTACTTAGTTAAAAAATAGTTAATATTATGTAATTTTTGCTCTGTTGGTTACACATTGGAACAATGTTGGAAATCCAAATATTGGATAGCATATTGTTCCCAGTACGTTGGTCCAACGTTGCATTACCCACATTATAACAACCATAATGTTTTGTATGTAGGTTGGCTGAGCATTGGTAACAAGTTGGTAATCATACTGTTGGTGTTAGATATATAATTTTGCATTCATCCAACATTGCTCAAACACATCATATGTTTATAACAGTTAGGTGAAAGTTACTATCAGTAAATTTGGTCCTATGTTGTATAACCAACATTATGCCAACCACGGAAAGTCTTTTGTTTGGAAGTCAGCTGACGTCGGCAACAAGTTTGTTAACAGACTCCTCCAGTGACACAAATTGTGTCTCTTTCTAAAAAAAAAACAACTCCATTAGAATAGAAAATGCAAGACAATATTAATGACAGTATTTTTGTAAATTTAAATTTCTTGGTAAATTGTTAGGTACCAGTTGGTAAACACACCGTTCGCAATAGGTATGCACCTTTACGTTGGGTTAAAACTGCATAACCCACAGTAGGCCAACCACTGAAAAGATTTGGTATGTCGGTTGGCTGAACACTGGCATTGTTAGAAAACATATCATTAGCAAAAGATATATCTTCCTTTGATATTGTAATTTTAACTATTAAATATATTGTTGCATGTTGGCCGGGCAGCAGGCACATTACATCATGCTGGGTGGTCAGCCCTGTGAGTCAACCAGTGATGTCATGGGTTTTCGTAGCTATGTCGCATCTCCCGAGAGACGTCAATGGGTTTCCCCGATGACGCCAGTACAAATACGTGACTATCAACAAGTACGACCGAGGTAATGTCTACTTTTAGACTTCAGGTCACCAATTTCATCAGCCATTGACGCCGTATAAAAGCCTCGGAACTGCGCAACATGAGTCAGTCTAGTATTGCAGAGTCTTGTGCGGAGTCGGGATGTGAGAGTCTTGTGGAGTAGTGAGTCGTGAAGATGAAGTGAGACAGAGAGTGGTGTGAGGCAGCGCCCTTAGGAGCGGCATTGCCACTGGGACGACGATGGACGTCGTGAGAAGTGACGGGCCGAGAGGCGACGCTGGTGGCGGCGCAGATTTAAGTACCCAGCGCCTTGGAGGCGGTATCACGACGGCGTCGAGGCTGATGTAACATCGGCGGAGCTGACGAGGTGTGGCGCCTCGAGGAAACCAACACGGCGTCGGTGTCGAGTCTGAGTAACATCAGCACCCTGCAGAAGGCACAGACAACACTAAGGTGATGTGTGTCGGCGCGACTCAGTTGGCGAGGTGTGGCGTCCCGAGGATGGCAGCACGACGGCAGTGGTCGGTGTCGAGGCTGTGTGAAGCCAGCGGGCTGCAGGAAGGATGAACAACACTTGTGGTATTGTGTTGGAGTGCTGCAGAGGTGGTGAGCTGTGGAGAACAACACTGACGGTGTAGTGTCGAGGAGGGCAGTAACTGGTGACTTGAGGAGACTGTCTACCTGGTGATTCAAGAGAAGAAGTGCTTCGAGAGTTTGCTATTGGTCCTGCTCGGAGGAGGTGTTAAGCTTGTACAGAGTGGCTGGTGAGGGCATGTAGGTGATGTCAGGAAGACGTCTTGGTGACGTCGGAGTCTACTGCGAGGCTACAGGCACATACCTTCGGAGCAGTACTGGGTGAGACAAGAAGGTTTCTGCTGCGGGTCGACTGGTGAAGAAGAGGTGTGCGACGGGAGTCGAACCAAAGACTTCAAGAGTGAAGACAGTGGTGCACGCTGGGTGCTGCACTGTACATGGTGAGCCATTCTCCCTTAGGACTGTTAAGGTTGTACATTGTCATTATTTGAGAATAACTGTTGAATGGATATATGACTGAACTTTTATTGTGATTTGTAGTCTTTAATTGATTAATGGTAAATATTCTTGTGCTTTAATTGTCAAAGTTAATTAACGTGTCTGTGACGCAGTAGTAATTGTGTGCGTAATTAATTCTGTTGTGAGAGTTATTTGAGGAGGGGGCCGTAATAGGTGTGAGCAAACAAGTCTCCCAAATAACTACAACCGAAAAAGAAGTCATGAAGTCAGGCAACCTTAATGGGCCTATGCCAGAACCACTCAAGGAACTACTGACTAGAACTGGAGAAAACCTGAACAGGAGACAAGAAAAGGATGTGGCAGAACTTCTGTAGAAAAACAAGAGAACTTTTTCATGTGGGCCACTTGACCTTGGCAGAGCATCCGCTGCACAACATCACATTGATACAGGAGAAGCTAGGCCAATCAAGCAACCCCCAAGACGACTACCTCTGGCTACACAAGAGACTGTGGATGGCATCTTGAAAGAAATGAAGGACTTGGATGTGATCGAGCCGTCGGTCAGCCCTTGGTCATCACCTGTTGTGTTAGTAAAGAAGAAAGATGGGTCCACAAGATTTTGCATGGATTACCGCCGGCTGAATGACGTGACCAAAAAGGACTGCTACCCCCTCCCCCGAATTGATGACACACTGTACAGCTTGACAGGGTCACAATGGTTCTCTACACTTGACATGAAGAGTGGCTACTAACAATGTGAGGTGGCGCAAGAGGACAGGGAGAAGACAGCCTTCTCTGTGCAAGGGAAAGGAACTTGGCAGTTTAAAGTCATGCCGTTTGGGCTATGCAATGCCCCTGCTACCTTCGAACAATTAATGGAAAAGATCCTAACTCTAGATATTTGCCAAGTTTACTTAGATGATATCGTGGTCACAGGTAAAACGTTTGAAGAACACCTTACCAGATTAGATTCCGTGTTCCAGAAAGTGGCTGCTGCAAATCTGAAACTGGTTCCCAAGAAGTGCCTCCTGTTCCAAAAGGAAGTTAGTTTCCTAGGGCATGTGGTATCAGCTGATGGAATCTAGACTGACCCAGAAAAAATCAGGGCAATAAAAGACCGGCCACAACCAACAGAAAGGACACAGGTGAGGAGCTTTCTTGGACTCTGCGCTTATTATCGGCGATTTGAACATGGATTTGCTACGATTGCCAAGCCACTACATGAGCTTACTGAAGCCAAAAGAAAATTCCTGTGGACGCCTGAATGTGAAGCCTCTTTTAGAAAACTAAAGAAGTTATAACGTCCCCACCAGTTTTGGGCTTCCCTGATAGTAAAGGCGAGTTTGTATAGGACACAGATGCGTGTGATGTAGGCATAGGTGCTGTGCTATCGCAGGTTCAAGATGGAGTAGAGAAGCCTCTAGAATATTTCAGCAAAGTGCTGCGGAAACAAGAGAGAAATTATTGTGTCACTCGAATGGAGCTATTGGCAATGGTTAAGTCCATATCACATTTCCACCACTACTTATATGGCAGACACTTTACTTTGCGAACAGATCATGCTGCTCTACATTGGCTACTGAACTTCAAGAATCCCGAAGGACAACTAGCTCGATGGATACAACACCTTCAAGAATACAACTTTGATATACATCACCGTGCTGGTCGCTCCCACAATAATGCATATGCATTATCTCGCAGACCTTGTGACCCCAACTGTCGCCATTGTGAACGGCAAGAGGAGAAAAGTGGAGGGGTGCTCTATGTTAGAACAACAAGGCTTCAGGCATCAACAGCCGATAGGGAGTTCTCCTGGACTGATGACAAAATAAGAGAAGAACAACAAAGTGACCCAGACTTGTGCCCAATTCTGGATTGGAAAGAGCAGGACCACCGGCCAGAATGGCAGGAGCTATCTGAAAAGAGTGCTACAACTAAGGCATATTGGGCAGAGTGGAATTCACTTGTTCTGAAGAATGGTGTCCTCTACAGGAAATGGGAGAGTGCGGATGGCGGACATGAACACCTATAGTTGGTCCTCCCAGAGAACAAGGTCCCAGAGGTACTGAAGGAGCTCCATTATTTTGTGTCAGGCGGTCATTTCGGCATTAATAAGACACTCAACAAGGTTCGAGAGAGATTTTACTGGCTTCATTGCCGTGAATATGTCGACAGATGGTGCCGAATGTGTGACGACTGTGCCGCAAAGAAAGGTCCGAGGGTCAGAGGCCGAGGTCATCTCCAGAAGTACAATGTTGGTGCCCCATTCGAGTGAATGGTGGTTGACATCTTGGGTCCCTTGCCAATAACCGAGAGAAATAATCGGTATACACCAACCAATCTACAAGCTTACTTACATCATCCACTTGCCTATTTACACTATCGGTTTTCTTATTTACATATTTACATTTACACTTTCATTGACTAAACTCGTGTGGCCATTTAACTGTCTACACATTCCCTTAATAAAGGCTCTTAGTGCATCCATTTCTGCACCCTTGCGACTGAAAATTTAAACATAAAATTTATTAAGTGGCTCACTTAATTAAACAGCAATTGTGTGCAATGATTTAATTTACAGAATTAATTATTGAATTTACTTTATGCCTCTATCCCACTTCTGACACCAGTGTTACAAGTTTTGAGACACACACACTTTTTCATGTGGGCAGTTCCCACGAGTTCTTTTGAGATAGAGGTCTTATGATTATAAATAAAAGAGTTAAATTAAGTACTGGATTTAATAGCTCACAAAGCTACGAAATACACAGAACAGTAATCAACCATAACTCTCACAACACAATTAGTTATGCACACACATAAGGGGATGAACTAACACAACTTCTGTTACTTGGGGGGGGGGACCATCCACCACCCATCTGTTATCGGCCAGATTGGACACCTCAAAATACACAAAACTTAAAGCACGTAGAGCAAAATTAAATAAAGGTAAATGCCAAGAAAGTCTGGTTAAAAAAAAACTCTGTATTAAATCAAATAGTTTACATAAGTGATTCATCAGCTCGTACAATGAAAGAATAGCTTTAAAATAAATGGTCATCAACAAATTATAGTAACAATGATCTTTGTTATAAAATCAAAACAAACGAGGGGCAGTTTCTGCCACGAAAGGTAATGTAAGCACAACACTTTAGCTTTAAAAAATCCATACCTTTCTGCACAACTTAAAAGACAGATTGCTTAGTTACACATGACCAATTTACTCTATGAATTAGGGGGGGGGGGGGATGGGGGTCAAAGACACAACTTGGAGACTGACTGACATTACAACAAAATGAAGTGACTCTAATTAGTATGGCTTTATACATGTGACTCTATAAAAGGGACTCCCAGCTCGGACCTACTTTTTTAACTAACACACAAAGTTACTAAGCTACTTAACTGTTCACATTGTACTGAAATCCCTCATGGTTCCTCTAACCCTCAGCAATGAGGAGCGAATCAACCAGTCGAAGACCAAGTGATGAAGACGGAAGACATAAGACTAAACAGCTAATCTCACCCAAAAGTTTCATGACAACTACATTTATAGCCTCAGGCTTAAAAATAATTCCTGGACATTCAAACGACTGTGCATGTGGTTCAAAGAAAACCAAAGGGAGTGTTGTTGTTTTTACTCCAGAACATCTGTGCAACGCTGGGAAGTACCAACATACACAATTCCAGGACTGAAAACCTGGATGACATCAAGCCTGCCAACTTACAAAGCCTGTTTTCTCGGGCTTCTACTGAGAAGCATTCAGGGGAAGGGGCGAGGGAAATGAGCTATGCTAGCTGTACTCAGCCCGGCTGCGCAGTAAACCTAAGTCATGCCAGCTGATGGCAAGTGACCTGATCAAAGCTCTTCACCTTAACTAGCCTGCATGCGGCCCACGAGTACAGCAAACATAACTCATCAGCTATTCTTTCGCCGGTTGCTCAGTGACGTAACTAAAGTGTAGGTGAATAAAGTACTCGACGTGCACACAAATACGGTGACAAGAAAAGGCACAACTCACTAGAAGACTACAAAGAAAATAACACCACATATGTTATGTACAAAATTATGATTAAATCTTACATCACTCAGCTCTACTCAGGATAGCAGCGGCCTACGTGAGCTGTATCAACGACGTACCGTGAAACAATTGCCTATCTCAGGTATAACATGAAGATGTATTGGGGGGAGGGAGCCCACGGCTGCTCCTTTTTGCAGTAAGTACTGGCCATTGTAGGAGAAACAAGTCGATGTGGTGTCTTGAATCCTTCATGTAATACTTAGGATTTGGGATTGTTTGTTACAGCACACAATTGAAATATTTGGGGAGAGCATGTGTAGGTGAATTCATGCCACTTACTATAGGGTGGAGTGGTACATCTGTCTCTTGTGTATCTTTGGTAGTCCATAGATGGCTGGTGTCTTGCTGGCTTTTGGTAACAGTCATTTCTTTGCTTCATCTGGTAGTAATGAGCTGGTTATGAGTTTCTTTGTTTTCTGTTCTATTTGATTCACTAGGTTCTTACGTAGATGTTTACAAGAATCATCAGCATATAAGCACTTAATTTTTGTATCGTGATCTGCAGCATTTATAACTACAGTAGTGGTACCTTATTTGCAGGAAGTACAACTAAGTTATCATTCTTTATGTTGGCTAATGATCTTCTTTCCTCTCTGCTAATGTTCTACTTCTACGGTTTGGCTCTCTTGAAAATGTGCACTGTTTCTGGTTTCATTTCTTTGTACGGGATAGATGAGTAATAGCTGCTTCAAATTATAAGATATCTTCTGCTGGAATTTTCTTGTGTGGTTAGGTTAAGTTGATACCCTTTGCCAGCACTGTTTCGGTGGTTTTGTCTACTTGTTTGTTGGAAAGGTTGATGACTATTTTGTCCTTGTTAAACTTGTATTTTGATTCAGTATTCTGATGGAGGCTAAATTCTGTTTTATGTTTTACAGTAGCTTTAGCTGACTTGGCTACGGCATTTTTAGTTGATATTCAGACGAGTAATTCCCAGTCTTTGAGCTGCAAACAGGCTGCTAGCATTAAGCGTATCTTATATAATGTTTTCAACACTTGGTCCAGGTCCAGACAAAGTATTGAAAACAATAAGACATTTCATACTTCTAGTTCAACTGGATCTATTTTTCCTTTAAGGGATAATTGGCACCTTTAGTAAGGAAAGTAGGCTAATTACATTGCTAAATTGCTTTTTATTCTTAATACATCTGCCTGACAAATAAGGTCAATATTTCATTTAAAAAATATGTTTGTATTAAAACAATGACTATCAAACACTAATCTTACAAAAAATATTTGAACAAATTACTTTTATTATTTTGAGTGAAAATCAATTCTTTAGAATTTTGTGACATCAACAACTTCGAAACAAACCTTTCAAAAACTAAGATTAATATAAAAGTTAGGGTTTATATCATAGACATGACTGCTATTAGCACTTTTAGTTTAAGTTATGTCAGCTCGCTCCAAGCTCTGTCACAATGACACAGCTGACCTATAAATGGATGTGCAGCAAACATGCATCAACCTCTGATAACCTAGATGTAAATTTGCAATTAAATGCAACCCCAATTGTTATCTTTAGTCTACTCTTTTAGTATTATTTTTAGTTGAAAACAAGAAATGTGTTCGTGGAACTCTGTTACCTAAACTATTGTACCACAAATCTATTTTAAAAATAAATGGAACTAAATGGTCACAAATTATTCATGATGTTCACTTAAAACATTACGTGAAATATGGTGCGGCAAAAAAAATATTTTATTTCAAATGCATTACGTTTATTTGTCATTTTACATGGATTTAAAAAAAGTATACTACAAAAAAATTCAAGAACACTAAATAATTGATGTAATGTAGGTGAAGGTAAAAGTTAAGAATAATTATGAATCACATCACGGAAATTGGACAGATAACAATTCCAAACCATATGAAAATTCTGCATTTATGGTTATAAATTTATTATGAACTTAATGTACCTATAATACTGCCCAATAAACAGAAAGCAAGATTATTTGCACAGATATCAAATCAGCCAACAATTGTTATTTTACACTAATACCATCTCAATTTTCATGACACTGTACTAAGCCATCAGTTCAATTTTTCTTCAATAAATATTTCAATTGTTAAGAGATATATATAGCTACCACACAAGCATTGGTATAGCATGTTAAAAGAAATATTTTCTATGATTTTCTATTGAGAGATTGGTAACATTATCTACGAAAAGTAAACACATTTAAAACTATGCTTCTCTATTTTTTTATTTTTCGAAGCCATACTTAGCAACATAGTTACGAGGCACCTCAAAATGGCCAAAAACTGCCTTTTCACACTGCTGTCATTATAAAATTAGCAACTGGAATTATAAAATGAAAACAGAGAAGCATGTGCTGGACTTTACTTTCCATAAAGAAAATAATAGGGTCACTGCTTAGAGTCCAATTAATAAAAGCCAACGGCTGAAACACTGCATGCCGTTTTCATGCCCCGCGCACACATGCACACCCTATCAATTTCCAGTTTCTGTACCTCAGACACAGCATCTAAAACGTGCTGTGTAGGGCTTTTACTGATTGCAGTTGTGGTTGAACATACCTACATAAAACACAGCATGTCCACGTTCTGTAGTATAATAAATGAAATACAACTAACCAAATCATATATTTTAACACATATTTTTCACAATAACTCAGAAATTTAAATATGACAAATATGTTAAATAGTATAAAAATATATAACCAAAAATATTGCACAACACTTACTTCATCTATCAGATGCCATAGTCTCAAATCTTCTGCATGTATTTTAAGTCGTACACACAAAAATCTGAACAGCTGTTTGATAGTTGCCATTCTACTGAATGTAGCAACGTACGCCAAATACCTTTTTGGAGGGATAGGCATGCTTGACACATAAGCATAGGTAGTGGTATCTGCAATATAAAGACAAATGACAAATAAAATCTCTGTTAAAAAACAGATTTAAAAATGTTTCATAAGACAGCCATGCAAAGAATTAAATAATATTATGACAGATGGTGTCTTTGAAAGTATTGAAACAATTAGTAACATGCCAAAAAATATAAACACAAGAAGCAAGTAATTCCTGTTAGTAACAGCAATTGGTAAAAAGGGCCATATTTTTAAGACAAATAATGTTGTGTACACTAATATTGACTTTAAAAGTCTCGTCAACACAGACAGCTCTGCTTGACCTCTGATTGACAATCCTGGATGTGATGTAGCATTGCATTTGTTTTCATGTGTCTGTCTGAAAACGTTGCATTGAGACGTGTGCTTTGTTCATTTAAGCACAATTCTAGATTGTAGATCATTAGATTGTGTATTGCTTACACACCAGTATCAGGGCAACAGGTAACAGGCAAAGTTTTACTTTAAGAAATTGTATTAATATCTGTTATAATACAACATGCTGCAACACAACTTCCTTTCTTAACACTGCAATAAAACCATTATGTGAATCAGAAAGTTTCCATTTTAATTTTTATAATGTAGGTACATATCTAAAGTTTGGTTTTACACAGTTTTGAAAATCAAATCAGGTAGATAATGTCCCCCCAATACCATTTCGCTGTGTAAGCTGATTTCTGGCATTTCACATGACACTTACCAGCATAGCAGTGGTTAAATAGGCAATTTTGCTCAGATGATGGCCTTCAGGACATGTAGGGTCCTTGGACGGTTGACATAAATGCGGGATATCAAAACACCAAAAAAAAAAATCACAGGGAGCCAAAATGTGGGAGCGGGCTGACCACTTCAAAATGCCACTTATTGAGATGAAACGCTTTGTGAAATCTTCCCTCAGAACAGTCATAGATGCCCCTGAAGTGTGGGCCATTGCTCCACCTTGTTGGAATAAAAATTTTTCTTAAGTCCAATTCATCAAGCTGCTGGGAAAAAAAAATCCTCCAGAATGTTCACATAGGCTCCTCGCTGTTCCAACACATGATGGCGAATGACAGCGACGGGGAACAAAACTTTATACTCACACCTCTCGAATGAGACCATTCCCGCCCAGCTAAGACACCTACAGCCTGAATGTCGCACATTTCCAAACAGGAAGTTATGTTGCCGCACCATGTAGGTGCTATATGTAGACATTGTACAATGATTTTGTTATTTATCACAAAGGTTGCATCATTACAACTGCAGATATGGAAGCAATAAACAATGCTGCTGTTGAATGGTCAAGCCTTGTAGGAGTATTTTTCAAGATGTTTCTTTAAGGAGAAACAGAATTCATTGAATAAAAATGTAATGTAACTAAAATTTTGAATATTATCCCACAGTTTTTGGTGGACTGGAATCCATTATGGACCAGACAACTACAGAGGTATTGGATAAGGTGGATTACATTTATGTCAAGAAGGTGCTGGTACTTGGCTGACAAAATTGATTTTCAGAGAAAATTAAGAAATTTATTTTTCGCTGGAGAAAGTTTGAATAAATTCATAAGTGTTTACGAAATATGATATTTAAAATCAAAAGTCAGGTAGTAAAGTAAACCACCCGAGATCGAATAGCAACCTGGGTTCTGTACGGTAACTTTAAAATTTACAGAAAAGTACTCCTTCAATATAGCGAATGTTTTTGTAACATATAATTATCTATGGACTTCACTCTTTCACGTGCAGCAGTTGGCAGCACTGGTAGTATCACAATTACAAAGCAACTGACTTTTTGGTGGCTGTCCACGCAATATCCTAGATGAATCGCCATTCTTAGCATGAATGCAGCAAGCAAGTACATTATTAAGAAAGCCAGACTACAAGGTCACAGTTGTGATTCTCTGCCGCTAGTCGGCGTGACAATGTCAAATGTGCAAAACCTGAGTGCACGAGCCAGCAGCAGACTACTTATGCCGGTCAACTAGGGTAGGTGCAGTGCAACGTTGCCACAATAGTATAGCGATTGTGACCTAGGCCCGCATATCTCCTTTACTGACTCGTAGTATCGGTGGAGAGTGGAAGCATAGTGATTTTAATGCATTGCACTTCAACAGAGTACAAATGTATATGTCTTGGCCTTGCATACCAGTAACGACTAGGTGTCTTCACATCCACGCATTATGATGCTAGAATCACAATAGCACGATAGACGCAATGCGAAAAAAATAAGTTGTCAGTTAATAAGAGTCAAGGCTTCTATGACATCAGTGCAAAAGCCTCGACACTGATTAGCTGAATAGTTATTTTAATCACGTCTTTTGCACGATTGTGATTCCAGCATCATGTTTAAAAATGTTAACTTTAGTGCTGATGAAGTGAATTATTTATCTCGTTCAAATACTTCGTTCTTAGGTGCCAAAGGTTTCTTTCTTATATATGCCACTATATAGGGGCACTGTGATTTTCGCACGTGGGAATCGTGCCTGGATGTGCAGTGTGTGTCGGCGAGTTTTTCTCTGGCTACTCCCATTTCCTGCGCCCTTCATTCAAGGTATTACACCATATCTAGATCATGTTACTACAATTCATTGGCTCTGTAGATATAAAAGTTAGCCAAATCTACTCATTCACGTTGCCATATAAACCAAGAAAATGGGAATACTAGTACAACTGCAACATATTAACAAACTATTTATTTACGAATAATTATTTGATGGGCAACAAATTTTCATTACCTCATTTTGGGTGGCGAGAAGATTAAGTGAATATAAAATTAATGTACAGACCGCCCACATTGTATACTAACTCAAATTGTTTCAGATAGTTACAGTTACCAAATTATTATGCTGCTGCTGTTAGTTGTTACTTCAAATTTGAAATTAATTATTTAAAATAACCTTCCTGTTCTACGTGAATTCAGGCTGTATTTAAGGATTTCAGACAATCGTATGGAGTGAAATACTGGAAAGCCTAAATAAAGATGGCGAAGGTGGAGTATAAAGTATCTACGTGAGAGGTTGTGAGTTAGAATTAGGCACTGTACAGGTGTTTCCATTTTAATGAGTGTCTAAAATAAAAGATCTTTAAAATTATGTAGCCATACTTACTTGGATTGTGCAGGACACAACACAAAAAATAACTAAACAGCTAAAAACTACTCATTCCAGATTCTGACTTTTTTTTTGTTTGTGCCCACATTTATGTTTCGGAGTCTTTGCCAATTGTTAATGAACCTACCCTTGCTATTTTCCTTTTCCTGTAGACAATGTTATAAAAACCAAATAAATTAGTTTTGAAGTACTACATCAATTCTTGACTATTTAAATAATAAAACAGCTAGTACTAAAAAAATTTTACTAGATGTTAATGCTTTCCTGTTGTGTGGTGAAAACACCCAATGTACTAGGGACAACTCTCATGCTCGCTAACCTAGAAGTCTACAATTTCAAACATGTTTTTTTACAGCAATATTTAAGTATTATAATGTTGTTTCTGTTTCCCTAATAGATTTCCAACATAATTGAAAGGAAAGCATAAAAATTAATCTCGTCCTCTTTATTTCAAATGTTTTATGTATTGTTGTTTCTGAAATTCTTAAAAACCATAATTTGTTACATTTTTAGGATATTTGCAACTGAGTTAACTTATAATTTAAATCCACATGAAATTGTTAGAATTAAACTTTTATATTGGCAAGTTACATTACATGTTTAATTAATAACATATCTGCAGTCTTTATATTTTTATTACAAAACCAAGTTTATTGTAGCCTACATTCACTCTTTTGGCGGAGGTTTGCAGTCTATAAACCTTACAGGTTACCTAACATTGTATCTTTATATAGCGTGCTGGACTCAGTAGTGTGAATCTGAGTCAAACTATAGAAATACGTGAATAATATGTTTTGGGCATAATAAGTGAATTAGTAAACAAAAGAGTTAATTTTTTTTCTGGACGAACGTATTGAAAGTTGTGGTCTTGTGTGTAATGTATATTAATAATATTGTATTGGTAATGCACCTTAAGTCACCTACCCAGTTGAACGCATATTGATCTGGGGCTTGTAGGCTACCACCATTCCTGAATTGTGACATTGTACCACTACGTGTTAACAAATGGAATAGAAAATTACAACACACGATTACAAAATTAAAGGTTCCATTTAATTATACAAACGATGAACATTTCTAAATCCATTCAATTCATACATAGTGGATTATCCTATGTCACCCCAACATAAAGAAGAAACAGATTTATCCCTGCATCACAATTATAACCCCTATTAACCATTATTTCATTCCTATTAGCAATAGCTATCCAATACAGTTCTTACCCCTACATATAAAAAATCACAAAAAAACCAGTGCAGTACTTTTATTGTTCGTCTCAGTGTCCATTTATACAGTTCGCCTTTGCAAAGAAATAGGGAGCAAGACTACCCTTTATCACAGACATAACCGATATTTATTTTGCACGCAAGAGGCCTCACAAGCAAACACATATTAAAAGTTCCCAAAATGAATGTCACAATTACACTTTTCTTATTAACAGGAAGGTTCTCAGAACTTGATGCACAAAATTTGAATATCCATATTACTATTCTTCTTACATTAAATTCTGACAATTTAACATCCGATAAATACATCGCCAGCGACCGTACGGCGGTAATAGCTCCTCGATCAGTCTTCCAGTGCAAGTTAAATTGGTACCACCAACTTTGCTGACGACAATGCCAAATACTTCGGGGAAAGCCAACAGATGCTATTTCCAGGTGTTCTTGTAGAAAATCACCAAGTGGCTGAATTCCAATATTCTTTCAGAAATATACCATATCATTCCTTGATGGCTCGACACACTGTTAGGGCCGTTAGGTCTGATGTTATACAGATATACAACTCGGGTTGTCAATCGCTCCACTGTAGTCGGCACCTCGCCCAACAGGACACTTTGTCAAAAAATGAACCAAATTCATGTTACCACTCCATAAGGTTTCTACCGTCTAACCTGACGATTACTCAGAGAATGCTCACCGTGACCCTCCTGCTTCCCCACCTCTCCATCCAGCTTGCTTCCCCTCCAATCCTCCTCGACATCATCAATCACCATCCCCTCCACCTGTAGACGCAACCCGAACACCAGTACATACTGTTGAGGCCCCACAGGGAAGAGGTTAAAGGTTTCTTATTACGCATAGTCAAATTGTACACCCAGTAAAAAACATAAACCAATGCAGGCAGCACACTTGCCTCTCATGGCAGCACAACATGGCACGAGACCTCGCAATGCATCAGAACCAGAATTATGAGTCGGGGAAAACTGGAGTTCCTGAGCCTGCTGACCTGCGACATCTTCTAGACGGTTTCCCACATGCGAAGATCCTGGAGTCACCCGGTAGGGATCGAACTCGGATCGCCAAGTCGAAAGGCGAGCTACCTGACACTAATATGTATCTTATTGACATGAACAGTGTTAATTTACATACTTTCTAATACTTTATTATGCAATTTTTAGTGATCTACATGAGCCGGTGGCATTATAGTCAGCTTTCAATCAACCAGATACAACATGTTACCAGGATTAGAATCATGTTAGACTGTTCGGGTAAAGTACACATAAAAGACGTTGCCGATAGTTTTTTTCCTACCCCAATTCGCGTTACGGAACTTCTACATCATGGGTGATACCTAGTTTGTAAGCCTATGATTCAAAACAAAAATAGGCTTATAGGATCATGTTCCTGTTTGTATGAGTGTGTATGTTTTCTATAGTAACTTTTGAACTGTTTGCATGATTTGCATCAAACTTAGTAAGGATACCTGCATTTTTGGAGTTTCAAATTTTTGTGAATATTTAAAAATGGTGGCCATTTAAAATTTTTAGTTAATTTGCTATATCTCAGGATTCGTTTATCCAATTTGAACACAAATGGGTATAATGATAGCACTTCACGTTACAATCACAGTTCTGTAACCTCAAATGTCAACCATTTCAAATAAAAGCACCATCCATAATTTTTAAGTTTTTCTTGCTCAGGAACCTTTTATCTGAATGTTACCAAAATGTATGTGCTGGGAGTAGTTTAAAATAAAAGTTAATCATTATTTATTAAGAAAATCTGTAATGTATACCATTTAAAAAAAATTCAAACAATTATAAAGTTATACACCTCAAGAATTGTTTATCTACTTCGAATGAAAATTGGTACAGCTACAGTTGTTTCTAAAATCATTGCATTCTGGGTAAAATAACCTCAATTGTTTGACAACTGAAAAATTAATACAATTCATTATTTTGAGTTCAATGTTCCAAATACTTATTAGCCCTTCTGATGCTGACTGAAATTTGTGTTTTGTTTGATTATGAAAAACAGATATGCATTTTTGTAATGTAATCTTTTACATTTGTTACTTTAAATAACAGGCGTAATGGTAATTGTATAAAATGTTACTTCTCAAGATCTGTCTATCCCATTAAAATGAAATTAGTAACATTTATTTGACTTTGTACTATATTTGTGTGTATGCAGTAATTTTATTTAGCACATCCTTTATTTATTTCGTCACATTTTATGTCTAACATTTCAAAAGTTTGCTATAGTTGAAATTTTAGATTTATAAGCTCAAATTCGATGTAAACAAAAATTTCTAATAATATTATTTTATTTTGAGTGATTTTTCGTTGAATGTTTCCACCATTTTGAAAGAAAAAAAACAGCACTCATAAACTAAAGATTTGTAGCAATAACTTCATTACTTCACAAACAATTATTTTGTAACACAGTTTTTTTTATTTTATCCCTTTTTTTAAGATAGATATATAAAAACAGTTCTTATTTTCATATTCAAGAAATGTATTTTTTTTTATATTTTTGTAAATAAAAGAGTTACGTCGAAATACATGATAAGAGCAACACATAGTGAGTAACTAACCGCAAATGTGAACAATTTTGAAAGCTAGCAACATCAAACACTAAAAAATTTATTTGTAATAACTTAAAAAAAGTTTATCTGATTTTTATGTAGATTTGTATTTCAGCAATAATCAATAAGAATATGAATGGTTACAGATTTGAACATGATTTGTAATATTTTCCTGTTGAGTTAGAATTTGTCACAGGAATAAACACCAAAATCAGTTCGGTAATTATGTATTTGTGAGTCAAGTATTTTAGACCATGCTGCATATTATCCAACCTCCTTTATATGCATTGTTCTAACCAATGATGTAACTGACAATTATTCGAAATATTATAAATAATGTCATGTGGTAATCTTAATAAAAGTATGATTATCACAATTGTAAACACTTATTTGTGTAGGCTACTTTTTTTAATACAGCGCAACTAAAGGATATGGTTAATGCATCGTAACTAAAGAGAATTACAGAAATATTTCTTAGTTAAAGTCTGTTGACTAATAATGTTAACACATACTTAATGGTACATCAAGGCACTTGAAGGAAGTAGCCTTTTTGTTACACTTAAACTTCTTGCTACTTCGAGAACTACAAATGGCACTTACAAATTAGGTTTCCAGTTTTTTTTTTGTAAATTCTAATATAAAAATTAATTTTATGCAATTTCTGTAACTTTTTGTGTCATTCTATGAAAAGTTTTATTTAGTCACAAACTTCTTTAAACTTTATACAATATACACAATGTTTATAAGAAAGATAATCTGTATTTTATTTATAATAATATTTTACATTCACTTAGATTAATTAAGTGATCCATTTGAAAATATAACAGCCCAGTTTGTAGTTGTCAAGCACAAAATAACAATTTTGATTTTTCACAGCCCATATTACACAATATCTACCTATGTTTTCTAGTAACTATGTTTATCAAAAGGTTGAGGAACAGATTTTTGCACTTTCAATACAGTACTCAGCATGAAGGTCAACAAATTAACACTGTCAAATATAAGTAAAATGAGCAATATGTTCGTATAGTATTGTAACGTGACGTTTTGTTAGTTACTTATTTTTTTAACATAGAAATTTACATTAGAAATTTTAAAAAAAACTTACTAACTTTCCTCAACTTGGAAGCAATTTAAACCTAACAGTTGAAATCGCTTACATACATCTGTAAACGTAATATATTTTGTACTAATATATATATTTATTTTCATGGTCTCTTGAGGACACAAAACAATAAAGAATAGTTGGATAGTAAAATGTATAAATATTAGGCATACATTTGTTTTCTATCAGACCTGTAGTTTGAACAGGTGTTGTGGTACAGCACCGAGTATTTTGGAGTTAAAACACCATAGTGAACTTTATTTGAAGAGTCTGAGGTGTTATAACAGGATGGGACTAGAGTGTGTGTGTGTGTGTATAAGGCCATTTGAACTGATCAGGCTATCTGAACTTGCCACCCGTTGTGTCAGACATTGTCGGGTTTCATCGGCAATCTTCTGCTTCCTCCCTTCTTTCCCCTATCCTGCTTTTCCCTCCCTCTGCTGACAAGGCCGGCCGCCCAGCTCTCGAGCGTGCTCAGTCTAATACCGGGTGCCTTGTCATCTGCTTCGCTTGTTTGGCCTCGTCTGCAATCTTGCATTTGCAGGAAGTTTAAATTAGTAGTTTGGTTTTATTTTTTTATGTTTGTCATAATTTGTAATGCAAAAACAAATAAAAAAAGAAAATTCTCACCAATATGAAATTATGAATACAGGCTGAACGAAATACACACCAATCAAGTCAGCTTCACGTTGCCCTAAGGCGCTAGAGGTATGTGGTGGTAGGTTAGATTGCTGAGTTGCAGTGTGTTTCTCTAGAAGATCTTTCAAATAACAGAAAGCATGATAGACTGGTTATATTTCTAGAGTGGTCTGTCATAGAGCTAACCTTGACCCAGTGAGTGACTAATGAAATAGCTGACAAGGAAGAACTCTAGCATGCTAGCTCAAGGAGGTTAATATTTCATAAATATGGGAAAGCAGATGTCACTCGCCTTAGAGAGAATTTCATGAGGATATTTTATAAGGTACTTTAATGAAATGAGAAGAACAAAGTAGTTCAAATTCACAGGGTGAGTATATTCTAGAACACAAGCTAGAGTCACTTGGAACTTTACAATAAATATAACAATTTCTTTGGCATTTGCCCACACACAAGTTTTGGGCAATTCACAATTGGTGAAGACATATTACAACAGCAGATACCACAATAGTTACGACATCATTATATAGAATAGGTCACAATACTAGTTCCACAGGGCACTTAGAGCCGTAGGACAAAACTGACTGGACACGGAACTCCGGGATGTTTATATACTAGATTAGAAAGAAGGCCTTGCTAATGGCATCAATGATACCTCTTTGACCCAGATAGGTTTACAATATTTTGTAGCCTCTTTAAAAACACATGGCACTGGGCTGATAGCGGTACTAGCGATCTGGCACTGCGGCAGGTACAAATATTTACTAAGTGTTTACTGGAACACATTAACTTCAAGAGTGTCTTTCAATAACTGGGAAGTGCACGACAACACTTTAACTAGCATCAAGGGTCATGGAGATAGAGACACTGAGGCTTGAAGAGCTCCGAAGATAGGTCTCCACTCTAAGGTAAGTAATAAGCCAAACACACACATGCTACTTGGGAGTTTACTCCGAGTCATCCTGGCATAGGTTATTGTAGCTCGGTAAAGATTGGGAAGGATGCAGACTCTGGCTCCCTGGGTCAGGTAGCAGTTGTGCGTGGTTTTAAGGTGTTGAGGTAGAGGTGTGGGGAAGGATGCAGACTCTCGCTCCCAGGGTCAGGTAGCAGTCATGCAAAGTATTATAAGTACAGGTAGAGAGGTAAGGTAGGATGTAGACTCTGGCTCCCTGGGTCAGGTAGCAATCGTGCGTGATATTGCAGGATAGGCAGGAGTGCCAGGCTGATCCGGCCCAAAGGCCGAGCCGCTGATGACTCTGCTAGCTAGAGCGAAATGCCCTCCTTATATAACTCAAGAGGGGCTGTAAAGTACCGTAAGCAAGATGGTAGACTGCCCGCTCAAGGGTGTCTGCAACTGCAGGTGTGCTACTACATCCATTGCGACGTCGTCGGAGACCTTTAAAACTTTGACCAAGTCGGTCAGAAACCAAAATTGGGTGCATAGAGCTGTTTCGTGATTGGGGAGGAGAGGTGTTTGCATTTTTCAACAGATGGTACTGAATTTGAAAGGCTTTTAGTTATATATAGGAGGGTAATGTGCTAAACCCCTGCGGATTACTGCCATAATGTTAGGGTAGTGTACGACTCTGGTGCAAAAGAGTACAGTGAGTAAGGGCTTTGGACTTGCACGGGCAAGTCAAATAATGTGTTATTTGTGTGCACTGTGCCGGGAAACCGAGAGGATTACTGAGTGTGTGACGGCCGTGTTAGCATGTTGCGGGCAAAATGCTCTTAGGTCAAGCCTGTAAAATTGACATTTCGTGAAAGGTATTTGTATGGATCTGCATCTCTGAAAATTAACTTAATTGTGCCGAGAGAGGAATTGATGTAAATTATGATTGAATATACTGCTTTAATTTCAAAAGGTATGTGTCATTTTCTCACTTATCTATTGCTTTCCTGTTGTGATTGCCCCGAGCGTAGGTCATGACAAATGTTTCTTGCCTTTGGTTGGGTTTGGCTTTTAGGAGCATTATGGCGGGAGTTTGGCCGATGGTGCGTAGTTGAGTATTGGGCACCTCTCGCCTTGGTAGCTAGTTCATCTAACTATTGTGATATCTCCTGTTGTAATATGTCTTCACCAATTGTGAATTGCCCAAAACTTAAGTGTAGGCAAATGCCAAAGAAATTGTTATATTTATTGTAAAGTTCCAAGTGACTCTAGCTTGTGTTCTAGAATATATTCATCCTGTGAATTTGAACTACTTTGTTCTTCTCATTTCATTAAAGTACCTTGTAAATGGCGCGGGTCGTTCCGCAACTCCCTCTCTCTGAGCCCGTCGTGCGCATCAAGACACCATTACGGAATGGGCCGAGCGCCCGTACAGCCACGGCATGTGGGAACGCACCCGGCCACGTGGGCGCACGAAGTAGCGGCGCCCCGACGCCGCCCCCACGACGCCGGGTGCCATCAGCATGTGCGTCGGCCCCACAGAACTGCCATCAAATGCTAGGAATGTGCTCCCTTTACGGGAACTGACGTAAACTCACGTTAAAGATAAACACCTTGTTACAGCACTCCTGTGCTGTTCCCATCAATGGGGGCTACACCAGCTAGCAGGCAGAAAATATAAAGGCCAGGGATAAAAGAGTTCAGTGTGTATAGTGTCTCTCTAAAACTTCTTCGTAATTAACCTCAAACCCCGCAAAACACCCCTGCGCCTCGCGGCAAGTTGGACTCGCCCGCGCAGCCAACTTCGCCGCCCAAACATCTTCACGTTTTCTCCCCCAAACAGTTACGAGTTTTACTTAACCATTAATTACCAGTGATGTGTCCTAATTATTATAATTAATTTAACGTAATCTTTCAGTGTCTGTTTCTTTCTGTGCTTTGTATATCCAAATTTCACGCAAATTTAAATTACGTAATATTCCAGCAGACTCTCCCCCTGATCAAATTTGCGACAGTAATCATTAAGCTTTATTGTTATTAGTGTTTTGGGCCTTTGCCCCTTGTATGATTTTGTGTTTTTATGTATTCGGCGAGTGCTTCCCGTGCTTTGGCGGCACGTCATGCACGCGGGAAGGACTCGCCAGTTGGCACTACGTAGCAGACAGAGACGGTCGACGTGTTCATCCCTCCGGGCCCTTCAAGACTTTGTGTGTAATCTTTAGTGTATCAATAGCTTAAACTCGTCTGGAAAATTTTTATTATTAACTTTGCTGGCCCGGAGGTGTACCCCTCAACCCCTGCAACTCGTCGCCCAGGGGCATTATTAATTTTCTTTTATTCACCCGCGTGGTGAAGTATCATCTCGCAGCATCGCCCACCGGTCGGGCTTAGGACCGGGTCCGCATACTGCGCCGCGAGTGTAAGTGGTATTGGAGTACGGTGTTTTTTAAATAAATACGTTAGCCAAATACAGGTGCATGTTTATTGCTTGCCGCTTCACGGCCAACAGGGCACGGGACCCTCCAACCCGCATTCCAGTGCTATACCTACAGTGTGTTTATGTATGTACTTTTCTACCTTAGTGCTACAGACGTGGGGAACGCCATAAGATTCCCCTACGCAAGTAACATAGCGACGTCGAGTGGGGAGTGTTCTTGCAACGCCATGGACGTCTGCCACGTGGCCCTGAAATCTAGAGTCTCTGCTCTCTGAGTGCCCGTCAAGCTGACTTGATAGGTGTGTATTTCGTTCAGCCTGTATTCATAATTTCATAATGGTGAGAATTTCCACCTTCCAGTTTTTACTTTCTTTCCAGAATTTGTACGGGAAACATTCGGTAAAAATTAATAAATCAAAAATGGTGCATCTCACGACAAAACTTGTAGATACAAAGATTAAAGAGCACACAATTTACTATAACATATACAAAGTTCATGAAAATCTGCTTAGGACTTTTTCTCCTTTTTACGGAATTTGTCCCGCAAAAAATATTTAAAAATTAAATAAGTCAAAAACGGTTCACTTTACAGCAAAATATTCCAGATCCTTAGGTAAAGTGCATAGCTTTTCTGAAAATATATTGTAATTTTGTGTTAATTTACATAAAATCAGCATTTTTTCTCGAGAATCTGTTCTGAAAATGCCATAGTACAATTAAACAGAAACCGTACATCGTACGCACAAAACTATGGAGAAAAAAATTAAGAAGTAAAGACACAAAATGTCTCATATTGAATTAAAAATTAACTTCTTTCTTTCTACTTAAGCTAATTGAACTTTTCGTTATACAGGATTTGTCAGAGGGAACAACATTTTAAAATGGCAATAACCTGAAAACAATGCATCGCATGTCAAAATATGTCAGACCTAACAAAAACAAAAGTCACCAAAATCCTATAAATTATAGAGTTATTCATCTTCAGGACCTTTACTATTGCTTCCTCTATTGTGAAATTTAACCAAAATATAATTTACACTTTCATTGAAACTAACAACATTCTGAGACCCACGCTTTTTAGAAAGCAACACTGTACCACGAGAATGCTCAGAAATACTTATCATGAAACATTTATCTATATGAGCTTCTAAGTCGTCATGTAAATGTCTTATCATCACGTTCTGTAATTCTTCAATTTTTTATGTATGTTCTTGGTCAATTTAAAATTCCTCTATAGCTTTAAGGAAAGCCAGATTCTTTTCTTCATCTCGCGGGCGGCCTTTATTTTCAGTCAGTTGTTGTGTACCATAGGTGCTATAAACTCCTTGAAAAATTGTAGGCATTTCTCGGAAAGTACGGAAGTTAACATTGCACTTTCTATGATGTATAGCTAGGGCTAGGAAAAATTTGCGAGTTCAATGACCTTCGTGCTAGCATCCAATTTCCTATGCATACTCAAGCCCCGTCTATTCATTCAATGATTGCAGTCTGAATGAGTCGCAGGTAATGGACAAATGGAAGGGCTTCGGTGTACAGAGGATAATGGATTCCAGCATGTTGGTTGCTGAACTCGCGAAACATTCCTAGCCCTATGTATAGCATCAGCTGAATAAAGTTGGTTAACACACACGAAACGTCCAAGTATATTCCTAGCCCATTGTCATATTTTCTTTCCTTAAATACACTTTTCATAGCTTTGTCGAACTATTCATCTTCGGTTTTCACCGCATGTGTTTCTGATACAGGATTTCCAATTTTTGCTTTCTGTCCACAGTAACAAGTCTTGTAAAACAGAATTTCCTAACTGAGGAATGCATTTCTTTAGGAAAAATCGAGACAGGCTCTCCAACGAATTCTGCACGTTATTTTATTTTCAACTGAGCTATGTTCCTCTCATCTGTGAACTCTTTTCGGCAATCTGAATGTACATACTGTCCTTCAGATATATTAAGCTTAACCCTTTCTATCGCATGATGCAGAATTTATCCTTATTAAACCCTTTCTTATTACTTTAACAATAGTTTAGATTTAATATGGTCATTACAAAATACACACGTATCACTGTTCAATACATACTCTATCCATTCTAAGGTTGCAGCTAATTCATTCAAGTGATTGACAATAAAAAAAATTTGCACGGCATAAATTTAATTTGAAATATTGAAAAATACAAGGTGACTGTGCTATGGTGTAAACACATTGTGAGGAATCAAAATATAATTAAATTACTTTGATTTATTTCGTTAGCAATTTGTATTTCTGCTGCAACCTTAGAGTGGACAGAGTATAGTTATTGTTCTTTTTAACAATCAATTCATTAAATTGTTAACACAGCCATTAACAATTTTTGTGGCACGTTCCAATGATTTTACTAATTATAACCACGTTATCAACATTATAAATTTTCTATCTCTAGTATATTTAACGAAAATGAAACAGCACAACATAGAGCACAAATCAAGATTGTTACACTCCGTTATAAATGAAATGTCTAATAGAACACTAGGCAAGAGTGGAGCACGCCGGCACAAAAAAACCACTAATACTTAGAGGCCTGAAAATTTCGTATTTTCTTTTAGGCCCAACTAAAGGTCTGTATCACGTTCACAATTGGCTGTTGACTTACTCGACACTTCCTGGAAGTAATCGAGCCAATAACAAAACTATAACTGAATACAGGCCCATTTCACTGTGTAAGTGTGCAGCTAATAAACAGCTGCTGTCTGCACGATTTCATATATATTCTTGGAGGCAGCCTACAACTCAGTGAACCCGCGAATTTTTCCGGTCTCTACACTGTAAGCTGTGCTCTGTCACATTCCTTGGATCTATCTGCTCCTTGCATAGCACAAGACTGTGCGTTCATTTTGTTGATGATGGCACCTTGTTTCATTTCTGCTAAAAATAATATTCATGTAAGACCTGACAGACACACACATCCACATTATTTTATTTAAGTTTTTCTATTTCACACTTGAAAAGATCTTAACAGTAATACATAAGTTGAGATTTTTAAATGTTTGTTGCAAAAGGAGTTCACAATTATAATTTATTGGTTCGTTGAGCAATGATGTATGTCCACAAAACAATAAATTCTAAGTAAGACATAAATCCACTCAGTGCAAGACAATGCGGATGAAACCAGTCGTATATTAAGTAGGCCTAAACATTCTGGTATTACCTGCAGAGGACTTAAAAAACAATGAAAGCCATGACAAATACCTAAAAAAATAATATTTGACTGGATTTAATAAATTAAATTTTTCTTACGTAACATTTTCTTATCTTCAGTAATGTTCAGACACATTTTGACGTTCAATGCATTGTTTTCAGCTTATTGCTGTTTAACAATGTTGTTCCCTTTGACAAACCCAGTATAATGAAAAAACTCAATTCACTTAAGCGGAAAGAAGTAAATTTTGTATATAATATGAGACATTTTGTGTGTTTATGTTTTAATTTTGTTCTCCATAGTTTTTGACATACAATGTGCGGTTTCGATTTTATTGTACTATGGCTTTTTTGGATAAAATTCTGAGAAAAAATGCTGATTTTATGTAAATTTTTACAAAATTATAATATATTACGAGAACAGCAACAGACACTTTACCTTTGGATCTTAAATATTTTGCTGCAAAGTGCACAGTTTCGATTTATTTCTTTTTTAATATTTGTAAAAAGGAGAAGTTATAAGCGGATTTTCGTGAATTCTGGATATGTTATGGCAAATTTTGTGCTCTTTAATTTTTGTCTCCACAAGTTTTGTCGTGAGGTGCACCATTTTTGATTTATTAATTTTGTCCCCATTTTTCCGGGGCAAATTCCGGAAAAAAGTAAAAAACCGGAAGGTGGGTTTTGGTGGATTTTGGATATGTTATTCTACGAATTTTGACGTAAAAAACCTTTTTTTTTGCAATTTGTCTACGTTTCTTCATATCTTTCCTGGACTACACCACAACACTTACGAAATGAGCTACCTTTCTTTCCCTTTTTTTAGGTATGTTGCTGAAAAATAGTGGCTAGTGACCATTTTTGGGGTTGCTATGGTAAAATTAAGCGACCTTTTTTTACGGGTTTCCAATGAAACAAAAATTTTAAGTTTTTAGGCGTCTCGTTGCTGTAAAACTTACGACACGAGCAATCTTTTAGACACCTGGCAGCTCGGCTAGGGAGGAGGTGCGATTGACACTGTAGTCCCTATCAAAATATGTAAACATTAGCGTCTTGTGGAAGGGGGGTAGGGAGCACTTGTCTCTGGTGGCCCCCCTTCTTCCCTAGATCCGCTATTGCTCTGCAATGTTTATATTGTTTTTTTTCTTCTGGCTTTACACATCACAATTTTTATTTTAATCTTTATTTTTATGTGAGTGCGTTGCGCAGAGACGTGTTTCTCCCGGAGAGGGCCACGGTTACATTGATCACTGGACAATAAACTACTTCACCTGAACATATTCTGTTAAGTGGTAGTGATCACGAGCAGGCTTAATTCATTATGATCGTGGATTTTTTCCCAATTTGCTTGTGTGTAATTGCTCGAATATGCGCTGAATATGTTTAGGTCAAGTATTGTTCTCAAATATCTGTGGCGGCACGTGTGTTGTTGCCAGGAGGGTCACAACTTGCAGAGAACTGTATATGGTTGTGCGTTAGTTGATGCTTAAGCCACTGACATGCTGGTACGTAGGTGTTGCTTAATACTGACTGATCATAACTAGAGGCACGATTATATTGCATATTCATCAGGCTGCGGCCTAGACTTCACAGTCTTATACACGCTCTGTTCAAGGCCGAATATGCATTGGCTTCAAACTGTACAAACACGTGACACGTGATATCATTACAAATAAATTTGTTACACATAAATGGCTTGAAGTCGTCAAAGTTGTGTCAAAAAAATTATTGTCTAATCACGGAAGCGAAAGTGAGGTATACATTCTTGACGTTCAACCTGACCTAGAATCAATGTGCGAAATACTCGTGACTCTAGTCATAACATAATAAGAAGCCGGTAGATTGGTGTACGGTGGCGCGTTCACAGGAGTCTACAGTTCTTGGCAGCTTGCGCCCTACCTGCCAAAACCACTTGAGTCGACACTATCTAATATGTTTTCCGATATAACCAAGGCCTAAGACAACGTGTACACGTTGTAAATAATCATGAATGATAATAATTAATTGTGTTTTAATATTTTGTCCATTAAATACGAATTCCGATTAATTGAATTTCGGCATAACCGTGATTTTATTGGTTTGGCATTTTTGCAAGCAATTACTGGGCCACTGTAAACATTATTTCTTAACCTTACTTGCTATAATGTTAAAAGTTCAATATTGTTTCTTTAAAACATACTTATATGAATACTGAGATTTATAACAACGTCTAGCGAAATTGTGTAAGGTAGTTACGATAACAGTACAACACTTTAGTTGAATTATGTTTTTTGAAATGTGGCTCATAAAACTTTTTACGTTTTCTTAACATGTTGTATCAAGATAATTTTACTGTCAGCGAACGATAATACAGTATTTAGTGAATTTTTGTGTACATATTTTTTTGGAGAAAAACTTCATTTACTAAAGTTGATATTGACTTAAAATTAAACATTGCTTCAATTGTTCAGTATATTATCAATTGAGCCACGATTTTGTGGTGAAAAGAATTTTGCAACATTTTGTTTCATCGTCTTGTGTGCACATCGGCAGCTGTGCTTCACGGTTATGAGCATTGTGTCTTTGTTCAGACACGTCCCTCATTTGACTGCACTAATAATAATAAGGCTATTGTGACTCAACTCGTTTGTGATATGCCAGTATAACCTCAAGACAAGTGACAGTAAAAACGTCCAATCACTGACCATTAATCAGAGCTGCAATTGTGAACATAAGGCATTCAAACCAAATGGTGCAAAAATCTTTTCGCCATAAAATTGTGGCTCTAATTTTCAACATCTAGTTACACTTTTCATGTGTATCCTGTCTTTATTAACCATGGGCCAGGGTTGACACGATTGGGTCCAACTGAAATGTCCCCAATGGATTATTAAGTTATTCTCTTAAACCCAACGTGAAATAAACCCTGATTAAACCCATTTCTATTAATTCAGTTATTTTGTTCAAGTAAGAGTCTCGGAAATGCTTTGGCCTAAATAAGAGGAGGCACCAGTCATGAAACATTGAACCCTAAGTCATAACACATTGACATTATAGTATCTAAAAATGGTGTATTCTTAGTCATTACAAAGAACACAATACCCTGCCTCCACTATCACCATATATTAACTGTATTTTCTTGATGTCAAGGGCATTGAACAGCAGTCGGCAACATCTTTGAACACAGTTATAAATGAATGAATCACGACTGTGTTAGGAAGGGTTTGCTGATTTGTGCTATTGATGAAGAAAGTGAAAATGAGATGTTCACTTTGTTTTAGACTGAAAGAGAAGTTAGCGCAAAGGATTTCTACATTGATTCTTATTTAATTGAATGAGACTTCACATTCGTATTAGTTTTAGCGAAATCGCTAAAATAGCGGAAATGTAAAGTGACCTGCTAGCTACCAACGTTTTAAATGTTATAACCTCTGTTACTCTTGACGCACAACTAGCACCCGTAACCCTTACACTTATAAAATATATAGTCCTTTTACTGGCTACTACTGATTCACTGTAGCATTATGCTAAAGAAAGATTATTTTAGTTATAATTTTATTTTCTGCTAATTTTCTTTTCAGCTCTTTATTTTTACGTTTTTTCTATGTAATTTCAATTGATAGACTTTGATTACTAAACATAAGTGATGGTTTTAAAATGTTTTCAGTAAACTTAACAGGGTTACTTCCTGAAAATTCCTATAGGTTAGCTGTAGTTTTGCTTTAGCAATCATGTTAGATTATATCCGTTGTAAGATTTCTGCATTTTGACAGAATTTTTTTTGTCAGATAGGATTTTTTCCCGTGTTTTTAACCAGTCAGTCTACCCAGCGGTTTTGTGACTTAAGTGATCTGATTTACCACTCAGAATGTGTTTAAAGCTGGTCGTCGGCAACTTTAATATTTACATTTTTTTTTTTATCTGATCAAGTTCTAAAGTAACATTTTTAATATTAATTAAAGGCCTGGTTCTATATTAAATTTTAGTTTTTAATTGAATGTGCCAAAAACCTAGTAAAGATGACACATTTTAAAATTTATATCCTATTTAAATACCTCTCGGAACACATTTTCATAAAAATAAATTTTCTGATTTAAATGATGTAGGGCTGTAACAAAATTAAATTATTTGATTAGTATTGGTTTACTCAGGCTTTCCCTATGTTTTACAGAAATCCCTTAAGCAAGTAACGAAAGTTTCAGTTGGGTTTTTTTTAATGTACTTGAGGATTCTTTTATTAAACAGTATCAAAATTGTAATAGTTTGAATTTTAGAGTCAAACCAGTGTCTTGTCTTTAGTGTTTCTTGTAACAAGAACCATCTGAAATTATTATTTATTTATACTTCTCAAATTCGAGACTTGTGCTGTACTAATTCACTCTACCTTATAGGTACATTATATGAATCCTATTATATACATCATGTGCAAAAGTTTCTGAACACATGGAACACATTCCTGTTTCTATAGGCTGTACTTTTTCGCGCTTACATTCTAATTTAATGTCAAAATTCAGAGGTTGTTGGCATTAAAGGTGATCTTCTTCAGTACATCACAACTACAACGCTATATGTATTTCCACTTAAGAACCAAAGGAAGCAACTGGTTGATGAAGATATCTTAGAATACGTTAGAAGATAAAAGTTAATTTTAAATTTATAGTTTTAGCTTAAATGATGTAAAAAATTAATATTAAATTCAGTTTTTTAATGACTGAGAACTCTGAAACTAATAAATTTTTTAACTAACCTAAATTGGAAAAGAAAGAAACAAGGAACACAAATAACCTGGGGTTTTCTGGTTTTTATGTTTTTCCCCCGTGATAAAGCCCTAAAAACCCAATTGAGTTGAGCTTTTTCATAAAATCTGGGTTTTCGTCAATCTTGCATGGTACAGTATTTATCGAAGAGCAAGTAACCGCGGTGGCCGAGGGGTCAGACCTTTCGCCTCCCACCAAGGCGACCCGTGGGTCGGTCCCTGGATTTTTGCCTGTGGGAATTGTGCTGGACAATGCCGCTGGTCGGGGGGATATCTCGGGGATCTCCCGTTTCTCCCGCCCATTCTTCATTCTGGCACTGCTCCACACTCACCTAACTATCACCCCTCACCAGCACTAAGGACTTCATGTTAAGCGCTGACCAAAACCTCTTCACTCACTAACGTGGTACGTAAATAGTCTCATTGCGTTGTATATACATGCCGATATATTGAGTAAAAAATGGTTGCAGTAAAATAATTTGTTTTCCTAGCAGTTTACTATGAAACGTATTTTAAGCTGTACCAAGATTTTTCGAGCATTTTATAACAATTTATTAGTGTAATGATGTAAACGACGGGAACTCAGGTGCAACATGCTGAGCAAATAATTCTTAAATTTCATAAAACAACGTTTTCACATGAAAAAACACTTCCCATACCACGCTACAGCACAGCTCATGTGCCAGGTCCAACTAACTCTTAAACTTTTTATTATATCACATATTGAACCCCTGTGCATTTAAGAGCGTGTGGTAGATAAATAAACGCTGAAAACATAAATTGATTTCTACACTTTTTTTGAAGCCCATATGGATAAAATACTCAATGACATACCTAGATAATGGTATTTGCCAACTTCATGAGTTTATATTTATGGAAAATTACTAATTTTTTTACGTGTGATCTCGCTGCAGTTAACTGCACGAGGTACCGGCATTATATATTGTATATCAGACGTTCGTAACACTGGAAACAACGTTGTTTAAAACGTTGGCTAGAACTATTGTCTAGGACTGCTACTGTTTAATTTTCGCAAATTGCCCCAAGAAACCTACAGTTATAGATTAATGCTTTTAGCGTTGAATTGTGTACCACACCCTCTTAATGACGCCGCCTACCCACGCGTGAGAAGTTCAAAAGCAACGGAGCATTAAGGTAGACGTTGAAGATTGCATCATATGCCGCGTCGCATCAAAGAGCCAAGCACTGAACTAGTGTGCAAGGTTCCCCCCAAACGGTTTTTACAATGGGACATTAAGTGGTGACCCTATAACTTTATTGATGGAAAGTCTGCTACAAATTTCAGTGCAGGTCGCAATCTGAGTTTCACGTATATTAGGTTAGTACATTTTTAAGTGCGGAAGTCTGAAAAGGCCGATTTTAGCCATTAAAGAATTTCTTAGGCTTTCACAGCCGTTGTCTACAGGGTCTGGGCTTCTGGGTTGTAGCCACGTCAATGACACACATCTTCCCGACGTTTCAGACAGCATTGCAGCTTCCGTCTTCACGAGTGAAGTTTTCTAGTCACAGTAACTATTTTCTTCTGAGCCTCTGTGAAGTCCTTCTGCCTTTATATACCGTAGGCTGTACCTGGGTGTTCTCTGGTTAGCTAAGGCTGTCAGCTGATCCACGACCCCACTGGCTGTGATTGGCCAATCGTAGAGGGGCTTGTTGTAGTCATTTGGTCCGGCTGAGTTTTTTGACTATGGAAAAGTAGTGCCCAACTTTCGCTCAATTTGTATCCATCTTCCCTGTTGATGTTGGATGGGTGCTTCGCAATTTCAATCCCCTCTCAGATGTATCTCTTCTTATAATTAGAGATGTTGACAATGGTGTTATATTTATCAAACTCAACACTGTGTTTGGTCTTGACTGAGTGTTCTGCTATGGCTTACTGAGGATATTCCTGTTTATAATCTCTGATGTGTTCTTTAACCCTGGTGATGACTCTCCTTCCAGTTTGTCTAATGTATACTTTCCCAAAATAGCAGGGAATTCTGTATACACCTGCGAGTTGTTCCGCTGGAGTCTTATCTTTTACTGAAGCCAGGGTGTTTCCAATCTTTTTGATTTAAACTAACAAATACTTTGTTAAAATGTGTGAAACAAGCAAATTACATAAACAAAATTTTATACAACAAAAACATTGAAAGGTGCTAAATTTGTGTTTGATTATTGTCTAAATGCCCCTATACTTAAAATTGATCAAATCATAATTAGTACGAAAAATATACTTTTAACGTACGTAAAATCATAGCCATTAAAAAAAGTTGACAATTTTGTAACAAACACATCAGAGAATTATTTCAACGAATATAATATCTAAGTTTATAGCAACAATCTCATCAGCATTCTTCTTCAGAGTAACTATTGGGATCGTAGTATTTGCATTCATTGTCTCATAGTTTAGGCAACTTCTGTTTGTTATTGACAAAAAATTTTTTTCTGAGAGGAGTGCATGGGAGGTTGATGTCAAAGTACGAACATAATCCAGGTGGATAAGTTTCGTATTTGATGCTATATACCGTCTGAAATTATTATGAGCTGTTAAGACTTACAAAATCAATGTCAAAGCAGTCGTTAACGTTACAGCAGCCTTGTGTGTGGTATATAAAAACATGCCACATAGCTAACGAGTATATGGTTCAACTCACACAGAATAATAATATTGTTGAATGGCAATTAAATATAAAACGTTGTTTTTTAATTACTTCATTGCTTTGTTTCAAGCATTCAAATTGTTCCAGACTGGCATTTAGAGAATAGGTTAGCACAGTCCATTTTTGCTAAGGAATTTGAAGAATGGTACACAGTGAAATGAAGAGCTGAATTATTTTAATTGCATAATTTGTCTTTTACGAAGTAGCCGTAAATTATTGATATAACATGTTCCATTATGAAGCATAATTATAACTTTTATGCATTTTTGTTGGTTCGCGTACACGTTAACAGAATCATTTAAGGGGGCTGTCTACCTCATGCTGCAAAAGCGTTGCAGTGTGTTCGAAAACATGGTTTCTTCTAGGAAGCTATTCCACATGCGCCCATTGCGCCAATGTAAGAAAAAAAAAACACTTCAGACAAGGTCAGAACCTCATTGTTAAGATGCCATGCTCATTAAATAGGCCTATACTGTTTTTAAGCCCTACAACATGGCTAAAATCGCCAGGGTCTAGGCTTCTAGGCTGTAGCCAAGTCAATGTCACATTTCTTCCCGACGTTTCGGACAGCACTGCACCATCCATCTTCAAGGGTGAAGTTTTTAGTCGCAGTAACTAATTTCCTTTCGATCCTCTGTGAAGTCCTTCTACCTTTATATATACTGTAGGCTGTACCTGGGTGTTCTCTGGTTGGCTAAGGCTGTTGGCCAATCCACGACCTCTTTGGCTAGTATTGGCTGAGGTGTTCGGCCAATCCATTTCGACTTCGCTCCTATTGGCTGGGTTGATAGGCAAATCGTGGAGGGGATTGTTGTGGTCATTTGGTCCAGCTGAGTTTTTTGATTATGGAAAAGTGGTGCCCAACTAATTGCTCAATTTGTATCCATCTTCCCTGTTGATGTTGGATGGGTGCTTTGCAATTTCAATTGCCTCTCGGATGTATATCTTCTTATAATTAGAATATTCATTTAAAATTTTCACAAACAATGCTTACTCTTTGAAACAATGGTGCAAGCTGACAGTTACATTTAAGATGAAAATGAATGATAATATAAGCTTTGTCTTGCGAATTTATTATTTAGTGTTAAACTTTATCATTACAAAGACTCACATTAAAATTTATACGTTGAGAATAAACTTTAATGTTGATTCCCATTTTAAAATTTGTGTCTGTAAATTTGTTAAGGGCTTCATATCTTTCGTCATTTTTTGTTTTTAAAGCCGTCCTCTTTTAATGCTCTATATATATCAGAGTTAGCGAGGGTTCTCTGTGTGTGTGTCTATATATATATATATATATATATATATATGTGTGTGTGTGTGTGTGTGTGTGTGTGTGTGTGTGTGGTGTGTGTGTATATATATATATATATATAGACACACACAGAGAACCCTCGCTAACTCTGACTAAAAGGGGGGAGAAGCTGTCGGAGTTACGATTTGTCCGTGTTATCGAGGGGCGTCCGGGGAGGAGGGGTAATCAGTCAATCACAATAAATGTGAGGAAATCAGTACGCTATCATTTCTACATGCAAAAAAGGCGGCAATATATACTGCTTTGTACGTATCAATTTACAGGAGAGGGTAGTGGGGAAATAATCACTGTAACATGGAGAACTATAAAAGAATGTCAACCTGGGTTGGCAGATTCTTTTTTATTTATTTTTTTATGCTACTTCTGGCTGATCTTTTAGTATCTGTGCTAGAAGCTGGCACCAAGGCACCCTTCGACCACATAAAAGTTCTCACTCCCTTCTTTGCACTATGTCTCTTGTCTGGCTGGCGACAGTCTATGTGCCTGCGTGTGTGCGAGAGAGATAATTGTTGGAGATAATCTAGGGAGGTAGAGCAAAAGCGGAAGTAGTCAAGGTCAACCAGTAAGTCTCAACAGTAATACAAACACAGCACGTGACAGAATTCGATTCACGATTTGTTTACGTGAAAAATTGCTTTACAACAGCATGTAACAGTGTATGCAGCCAGCTGCTAGCCTGATAATTACGCTCACCTCCTACAGAATTCCGAAGACACAAAAATAATTTTCCTCTTATACGAGAGCAGATACGGTACTGTAATTAACAATCCTTTTATATCACTGTACAGGGATAATTGAACTCATTTTAACACTACGGATTTAAAAATTTTATTTTATGCATATAAACTGAATCATAGAACACGTAATTTACAGCTTTATTATTACACAAGTTGTTACACTAAAAAGCAATAAAATTCTAATAATTTTCAACTGAGTTAAATGGGAGTAAAAACAACCAAATGTAAAGCACAAAAAATATTCAAACAATGCATTTAAGACTATGAACTGTTACATATTGGAAAAGTGTCTAAATTACTTTATGTATAAGAAATGAGATTAGTCTGTTTGTCAGCTGCAGCTTGCAGTTCTACACAACACAAGACAATCTCTATTGGACTGATGTACTATTATTTGTTTACAGTCTCCTCCAGATATGTATCATTCAACCATTTCACACATTTACTACGAGAAGTTGTTTTCTTCCAGGGCCTCTTTGTTAGAATACGAGGCCAGGAACAACGTTAATCTCTGTCTACCCTTCCTTTTTTTTTTTTCGTTTAGTTGAAGTAGGACTGTCTCCGTACTATATTATCTTGGCTGCGTCGTCATAGATCAGTGACGTATTTACACAAACTTTACACTTAAAATAAATTTCACAGATACCATCAACATTAATGGGAACTCAATAAAAGCCCATTCATTTTATTCATTTAACTTGTTCTAAAGCGAGGCCCTCTAGAAAGTGCGACCCGGGGCAAAAGCCCTTTTCTGCCCACCCCGTTTTTATAATTTATTCAGCCATGGTTTTTTTCGATATTGCGCTGGCCTCTAGCATAGTGGGTTAGACGCCAGTTTACGGTGTGAGAGGCCCTGCATTCGAATCCTTGCTCGGGCATGGATGTTGTGTTATTCTTTCACCTCACTTCACCCTTATCTGCTTGTAAGACGTCATTAAAGGGCCGTAAAACCCTCTCACCACCTTGCCTACATTGCAATGCAAACCAATGGCTTTTAATTTTTTATTAATGTCCAGAACAAATTGTTTTGTAATATTGAATTTATCGCACATACCAGAACAAAATTAATTTCCCTTCAGGTGCCATTGTGACCTGAAGTTACCGTCCAATTCACCAGCATCATACTGAAATGTTTATTTATGACGCATGTACGTTTATGGCTCTCGCGGGGAAGAGGAAGGAAAGATAAAGTAGGGAGGTCGGCCTGCTGAGTTGCATCTCTACCCGAGCGCCTCACTAGCAACATTTAACCACACGTAACTAGCCAGATATTTTACGGTGGAATTATTAAAGGCTAAGTAGCGATGAGTGTGTTACTTGGTTGCTGGCTTTGTTGACAAGCAGTAGGTCCTGTGTTTGGACGAGGTGGTGTGAGTCCTCTCATTTCTCGAGTCACACATTCATGAGACAACTTAAAACGGTGACGTTGGTTGACCTCATCACACATAATACTATCATTCGTACGCCTAGACAGGCTGGTGTGTATGGTACATCACCGATAAGGCTATACAATGTTGCTCCAAATTCGACGGATATTGGGAGCAACTAGGAACTATGCCTTACTGATTTATCAGTGCCGAGCGGCAGAGCGCCACGGTAAGCGTTTTCAATGAAAGTGAGTGTCTGAGAGGTCCCGTTCGTCTGTTTTCCTGGAGTATAATTATCCTTCATTGGAGTCTTCACTTAAGGTACTCTTAATCGGGGATTGATTTGACACGATCATTGCAGGAATTGCGATGTAGTGATAGAATCGATGCAGAGCTTTCAACTATTTGCAGACCTGTGAAAGGGGGTTTAAAGTGGCATTTCAATGATGAATGAATGGTGATCGCACAATTGAGAATTTATGGAAACTAGTGTGAAACTGTACTTTGGTAATTGGAACTACATGTAAAGTTACTCGGTTTCATTGTAATAGTCATTATGGAATATATAATGAACACTGTCACTGTTGGTGTGTTTGTCTAAATAGGCATGATGTTTATGGTGTTTATTTGTGAGTAATGTAGAACAAATTATGAGCATGGACTTTTGAAGGGCAAAGCGATCACAATTTTTGAGTACAAATTGTAAAATTAGTTTAATTGGTTATGTTTTGAAATATATGTATAAATCATTGAATAGTCACTTACCGTATGCTTTATCGTTGCACATTTGTTAACCTATCAGTAATTACTAATAGTAGTTATTATTTAATGTTTTTTGGCACCCTGGTGCGTTACAAATTGTTTTCTTGCATATCAAGCTATGCTACGGATGGTGGCCAGGTAATTTGTGTCTTTTGAGCATGGTGTATCGGCACAGAATAATGGTCAATTTCTATTGTTGCAATTTTAAGTGAAATTGGCTTGTGGAAAGAATTAAATAAATGACCAGCCAGCAAAACATTTGAAACACCCACAGAGTTATCACCTTTGTAAGGTTTTTGCAGACATGCCACTTACCACAAAGTTTATACCTAATAACATTCTGTATTATATAATACAACTCCCTTGTGAAAGAGTTGTTAAGAACAATGACGTGCAAGCCACAGAAAACACAGAACTGAATTTTTTCCAAAAGTTACACCTCTTCACATTCATTTAATAAGGAAACACTCTGCAGAAAAAAAATTTTGCTGTATAACTGTTTTCACAGGCACCTCAAAATATCCTGAAAATCTAGAAATATGTAATTGTTATTATTTTACTGACAAGTTTTTTAGTGTGATGAATTCTAGTTTTATTTATGACATGAAAACAATGGCAGAGTACTTTTAATTTTTGTTTGCAGGAACAGTTGTCAAAAATTACAGAAATTTAAAAAATGGTTCTTTATATGTGAATCACAAGCCACACTGATGCAGAAACAGAACGGTTCATCAATTTCAAAACAATCTTTTCTTGGCTTATATAATCATCTTCAGAGAACAAAATTGCTGAAATACTTATAACAAGTAACTAAAAACAGGAATTATTCGTAAGTTTTTTTCTTATCTCAGAAACATTGCCAGTACTTATAATCGAACACCAACCCATATTAGTTACATGTTCAGACAAATATAACTGGGATATGAAGTTCCTGTGCCGCAAAGAGCGTGTGTTGAGGATGACATCCTTAAAAAGAGCCTTTTATCTTACCAGCTAGATGTTCAACGAGTTGCATGTGAACATCCCAGAAAACTAGGATGAAGAAAGAGAGAAGGTTCAAAGGAATAATTTGGATAAACGCTTGACAAGATTGTGAGAAGAGAATGACGAATTAGGACACATAGCTGGATATTTGATTTATTAAAGCGGGGACGAGAGTTTGAAAATCATGGAAGAAAACAGAAATTGAGAAAATTATTTAATTTAATTGCTGCTAAGTTATGATTAATTAAATACTGTGCATTTTAACTTACATAGTTTTTTCATAATGGTGTGCTAAAGTCAAAATTTGCATGCTATGCAAATAGTACAAACCAACTGACTTATTTAAAAGAAATAATTCACAGTTAACTAACATTCCATGAGCTATGTAACAAAACATTTAGAAGCCTACAAGTAATATTTTGAATTTTTTAAGAAAACTGCAAAAGTAACCAAAAAAAGTTGAAAATTCACCAATTATTTAAAATACAAAAATAGTTAATTGGAAGGCATTTTAATTTCTTATTACAACCTGTGGCATGTTATTTCACTGAGAATTATTTTGTTTTAGTAAGTCAAGCGGTTTGTACTATTTGCATGGTAGAGAAACATGCAAATTTTGACTTTGAAGTTATATGAAAACTATGAGAGCTAAAATTGTTTTGTAAGAATAAACTATACTCACAAGCATCGTCTATAAAATTAACATGATTTCATACATATATAAAATTACAAATTTGTCACACTTGAACACTCTTAAGTGTTGTTGCGAATCTGGCTTCACACAGTATGTGATGTGGAAAATACATATTGGATACAAAGTAGAACATATTAACATAAGTGAATTATGGTTTACAAATAAATATCATGAAATAATGATGATCCTACAAGCTGACATATTACACTGAAAATAAAATCAACAGCAACACACTGATTGTCACTGTGCTGGCAAATGCTAGTGCTCTCAGGCTTAACTCTTTCGCTGTGACACTCAACTATAGTCAAAAGTACAAAATATTGCTAAACTGTGGCATGTAACGCTACTTGAACACTAAATTAAATGACTCTGTAAAAACTATGTATATGGATTTCTCGTTTGCAATTAACCTACTCTTTAAAAAAAAAAAAAAAAAAACTTTTTTTTTTCACACTATCTTGGTATAAATAAAATTTTTATCTCACAACTAAAGAGTTACAGTAAATAGTAAAATGTTTAAATTGAGGGTGACAGTTAACATCATTTCTAGCTAGACGCGATGATGGTGCAACATTGTATAACAATCCACAAATTCAGGGCATAAGGACTACGTTGAAACCACTTTTTTTAAAACATAAAACGGACTTGTTTTATTCCCTCCTTACAGCGCCACAGTTATAAGTCTTAAATTATAACAACCAGTGACGTTTAATATTAAAAATGATTTGATGCCGACCACAGACCCAGACACTCAGACAATGACAGCTGATAAGACATACCATAACAAGATCAAGGAATCCAATTAAATGTCTGTACGAATGCTACCATAACTAGCCACTGGCATTTTGTAGAAATTGAGGTAATAACTAAGAGAAAACAAACTTAAGTCATAAAAGTGTGTTTGTTTCTATTTAATATTAAAGTTTCATCCTGTGTATATAAGTATTTTTTCAGCAAGACTACCACCTGTGTGAATTATTTATATTTACTCTAAGAATTTTGTTTTGTTACAACGGTTACGGTTATATTCTGTATTAGAATTAAACAGTAAAATGGTGTTGATTCATACTGTGAGATTCTATAAATGTGCTACCAACTTCCGTTAATATGAGCCAGTAGGCGGCCGTGCAAGGTCTGTGCGAATTTGTCTCGTGGCAGTTATCGCCACTGGTCAGGAGAAGAGACTGCCCATCAAAGTTTCAATTTTGCTTTCAGTGAAATAGATTGCCATAGTATTTATCATAATATTTTACTGGTTCACCTTTGCTTGTGCATATTTTTTGACAGCTTAAAGATAAATGCTTTTAAGTAACTAATTAACTTACAGCCCTTGTTGGCTTGTAAATCCAAATTACGAGAAATATTTCAAGGCCTCAAATTATTCAAGGCATCCACATCCTATGGTGCGTTTATTTGCTATAATTCCGCTTTCTCATTTTCTGTAATTTGAGGGCTAAGTTAACAATAATTTGTTAAGAGATGCTATATTATTTTCCAATAAATTAAATTTTATCTCTGAACATACAGCTGTAGAACATAATCTCTGTTGCTGTAACAGCCTAAACTTTCTACGTATTAGGTTAGTTATTGTTGTGCGCAAAATACACTTTCCAGTATAATCATGTACGTCATTTGAGGTTCATGTGTTTAATTTGTGTGGTATCGCAAACTAGTGTACCAGCATGTGCAAGTAGGCAAACTAACAATATAGTTAAAAAATTACTAATGACAATGTATAATTATTGGAAGCACTGAGATACTAAACACATGCTGTACAAAAAAAAAGGATGATATAATTAATACATAAGTTTTGTTTACATCACCCAGTTAATATAACACATGATAAATAGCAAGAAAGTTTTGTTGTTAGTTCCTAAAATCTCTTAAAATGTATTTATTCATACTTATATATAAATTTTTCTCTTACCATTCATTGATAGGTTTCAACAACAGTTTTAACAATATAGAAATACTGCTTTAATAAATTAGAGCCCCGAGATGTATCTCGAACAATAAAAAACATAATAAAAATTTTTGTTGTTATAGTTAAAGTTAACTTCTTACAATGTCACATAAAAATGGAAAAATAGTGGTTTCGAGCTGACGGAAAGTTCATCAAAATATATTTTTTAAAAATGTTATCAGAATAAGCTGTTCAAATGTTAAATGTTGTGATGGTGAGTGAAATGGGAAGTGGAGATGAAAACACACAGTTCCCACACTGTATGCTAGAGAATTGAGATGTATGCACGGATTCCCCGCTCTGATAAAATACAATATCCACCAACCCAATCGCCAGGACAAGCCACAGGTACAAAACAAGTCCGAGATCGAAAATGCCCAAAAGGAAGTGAGGCCCAACTCTTGAACCCTTATTAAAAGAAAAAGGAACGCAAAATTAATCAAATGTTAATATGTAACAAATAGAGAAACTCTCTGAAGAAAGGCACTCACCATGGGACGGCGAAAGGAGAAGCAAAATGTAGCACTACATTTTAAAGAAAAGTAGCTACATGTGAAGTAGTATGATAATAAATATATTATTTTTGCAGATTACATGACGATACTACGCATTAAACGATTAAATAGAATCCACAGTTAGGACATTTACTTTCTTACATGCGCCAGAAAGGCAGAAACATCCCAACAACACATCATCTCAAGTTCACTGCTTGTAAACGAGTGCCCAGAAAAGACAGAAGAGGAGAGGTACCAGCGGAAACAATTGCGCAGCACATTAACTCTAAAATGCCCTACTACAGTGAGCAGCTAGAACAGTGTACAAACACTGATGCAGCAATTGTTGCACATGAACAGACCTACATAGATAAAACGAAATCTCACGCTAAACATGGAATATACGCACGCTGACACAGCAGATGTGCGCAATGCAACAAGGAACAAACAAAAGAAAGATACAAAAGCTTCAGGTAACGAATGCAAGTGTGGCATCACACATCAGACTAGAAGAAAAACACGTTACTGCAGCCTGAATCGGTTCTACAAGTAACTAACATGTAAAAGAAAAATTAACTACAATGAGAAGTGAAATTTACTGAATAACACCAAATTTACAGTCAGTACAATGTAAAAAAGTTAATATTAGCAAAAAAACTTATGTAAATGAGTCTACATTTAAGAAAATATAAATACAACATTTTAATAATTTATTTATTTAAGTTGTGACATATTTAAAACAGCATACACTCTTGCCCTGAAAGGAAATGTTGGCATCAAAAAAAATTTTTGATAAGGAGACACGAAACATCTAAACGAGTAACAACAAGCAACAAGATAAAAATTTTATAATATGAAAATCTTTGAAAAACAACTATTAAATGACATATAAGAAGAGAACACCAAATAAGGATACAATAAAAATGTAAATCACAAATGCTGCTGAATGTGCGAAGACCAAAGTCGAGGCACCAAGTACCCAGGACAACAGAATCCTCAAAGGGACAACAAGAGCCTTTCAAATCAGAAGAAACAACTCAAAACTAAATTAGGTGTCAAGAAACTTCCCACGAACCCTAAATATAACTTCGGCACGTCAAACATGTCATGGAGCAAACCTACTACTGGGAGTTCAGTGTGCGCCAGAGGCAGGAAAACAAAATGTGTGTGGGAATAAAATCCAACAACATGATTCTAAAACAAAGACACAAAATTAACAAAAGACTGAAAATGGAAACAAAAGAGGTAGTCCAAGTGTCAAGAGCACTGCAACTGGGAGATGGTTACATGCCAGAAGCAGGCATGACTCCAAATAGGAGAAACAAATCAAAAGGACAAAACCTTAAAGAGTGCACGGTAGATAAATCAACGCTGAGAACATCAATTATATTCTAAGCTTTTTTCGAAGCCAATATGGGTAAAATACTGAATGACAATCCTAGATAATGGTATTTGCCAACTTTACGAGTAAATATTTATCCAAAACTACTAATACGTTACGCGTGATCTCTTGCCCCGCAGATAAATGCACGATGTTCCCGTGTCAGAGTTTGTGTCTCAGAAGTTCGAAACACTGGAAAAAATTTTGTTTGAAATGTCAGCTAAAACAATTGTCTAGGATTGCTATCGTTTAATTTTCACATATTGGCTTCAAGAAACCTAGAGTTACAGATTAATGCTTTTAGCGTTGAATTATGTACCACGCCCCCCCTAAAAAAACTACAATGAGAGCAGCACAGTCATGACCATAGATAATACAGTGCATCTTGCACTGTCAATGGGTGATCAGGCCACCCACAACTAAGAAATACAACACTACACGGATTCCATACTAAAACAACACAACAAATGTCAAAGCAATGATATCAAAATTTAAAGGCAACCAACAAGAACAAACGAAATATCAAATATCAAACGAACAATCAGCAAAGATGTTGTGTTGCCACAATGCGTATGGTCACCAAAGTCCTATACCATAGCAATTACAAAAGTGAACCACACTAGTACAAGAACTGAGACAGAAAACAAAATGATACCAAAAAAAAAATATAATTTTTACTGAAGACCAAAACTATTGAAATGTGACAACACAAAGTGTCTGTGTCCCATTCCACAGCCACACAAAACATGTCCACAACACATATGGAAACACTAGTGTCAAAGTACCCAAATATGTGAGGCCAAAACCCAAAAACAAGAAAAGACAGAATTTAAATGAAACTGCCAAAATTGTAGCAATAATTAAGAAAATGTGTAGCGAATAAATTTTATTTCATGAACAAAAAAATGTATTTTACTATAGATTATTCATAAAAATGAAAAATTTAATTTAATTTCAACACAAATGATTATAATTGGTTTAAATGATAAGATAAAATAAAAATTAAGTTTGTGCAAAAAACATTACTTGCAAAACAACAGTATGCTCAAGGATAATTAAATATGCAACCTACATGTGAGAATACACACCCAAAATTAAGATGAAAAATTTGCCAAACGAAAAAGTTAAAGCATCCGAAAATTTAAATTTACCGTGGAAATAAACAGGAAACCTTCTTTAGTATTCAGACCAATAAGACTACACCATAAAACCGAAATAGAAGTTTCCAAAATTAAAACCACGTACCCTTAAGTAAATATACGGAACTTTCCTTCGCTCGCCACAACTACAAATAGATGTACCATTTTATTTTTATCAAATACCATATCATTATGAACTACCCTGAAACAATTCACAATTAAATGCATTTGTCAACGTTTGAGCAATAAAAAGCAGTAGACAGTTTAAAAAATTAAACACTACAGTGCAAACAAAAGACAACTTCAAAAAATTAATGTCGCTGAGAAATACTGATATATATATATATATATATATATATATATATATGAAAAATAAATGTACAGTCCCACGAGAGCACATCTTAAGCAAAACACACTAAAAGAGCAAGTAACCAACTGTCGTCGTACCAGGCCACAGGCCAGGTGGAGTTGCGCCTGGTCACGGCAGGTGTTCGCAGAGTGTGTAAGTGGCAGCTGTGCGCTTGTTGGTAATGGCAGATGTGTGGTACTTGAGTGTGTGTGGCGGATCAGTGATGGCGGCAGGGCATGTGAACTTGACACCGACGTGCGACACCTGCCATCCCGGCCGTCGCACGGCCATCTGCTAGTGCAGGACACATGGCATCACTGCCCCCTCCCTGTACCAGCGCATGAAGAAGGCAGTCTGGAAGCAGCGGCCGCGACGGACGGAACGAGCGAGAAGTAGCTAGCTACGGGACTTGATTCGTCCAGCAAGAATTACGTAACGCGCGAGTGCAACTATCCGGCCCGCTTAAGGCCCTAGGGTATGGGGGTGTGGACCGCCCCATAAGTGTCCATGTAAGGTGTAGTTTTCTCCAGGTCCTTCCTGTTTTCTCTGATACACAGCTGTTTTGACTCGCCAGGTGAGAGAGGGACACGCTGGCACGAACTGACCATGACCCCTCGAGTCTCATGTTCCCGGCTACACGCTTAACCGGGTGGCGCCCAGAGCAATCTAACGCATCTTCATTCCTACCTCACTCTCACCAGACACTGCGTCATGGCGCCCAACGTTTTGGCGTGAATATCGCAGTGTAAATCGACGTACAACCTAAACAGACAAGGACAGGAAGACGACACTTCACCACAGGATTGCCATACTTGCATTGTTTAGCCAGCTACATTACAGCCCACACGTCAGCGACAGCAGGAAACAATACACTGCGCTAGATCTAGAAACAAATTGAACCATCGCACGCAATGAGCAGCAAGGAGTGTGTTAGGTGTGGATTACCAGCTTTCCCTGATTTACTTTTCGGAGAAGTACTGCAACAGTGCTGCACATGTGCCATGGAGAACCGGAAGGGGAACCTGACCATTAAAGTGGAGAAGCTTATCGACCACAGCCTTCCAAGGTGGGACGAAGTATGTGACTCGCCAACATGTGACAGACAAGGGAAGGAGATGGCCACTTGTGTGACTTGTCTAACAAGACGCCACCGCAGATGTTCGCACGCCATAGAACTTTTTATGTTCGGTGAGGGCGCGTTCACTTGTGCAACTTGTGTGTCATCAAGGCCCTCTCCCCCGCTTCAAGGTCATACGTCACAAGCTACAAACCTACCACCCTATCACCCCTCCCACAGCGCCTCAACGACTGCGCGTCGAGCTGTCGCGACAACCCGCCAAGAGAGTGGCGATATAATGAAACTTACCGAGTTCTCTGGACACATGCACGAGGATGTGGACCAGTTACTGCAGCAGTGCGAAATACGGTGTTTACGTTATGGCGTAGTGTACGAGGAGTGGGTTGATCGTGCGATTAGCAACTTGCATGGTGCCGCAAAGGACTGTGGAGAATATGGGGATATGCAACAATGACATGGGACGAGTTCGCGAATGGCCTACGGTATCTGTTCGGGTCCGCGGAGGCTATAGCAGACTGTCAAGCGCGATTTTATAGTGAACGACAAAAGGACGCAGAGTTGACAAAGAAGTTCATAGCATCAAAAGTCCGGCTGTTCCGGCACATCTATCCTACCACGCTGCCGGAGGACGCACTAAGCAGCATAACCCAGCGTCTGCGACTTGAACTCCAACCATTTTTGACAGAAGTGAACGGTGAAAGAGTGGAGGGATACGTTCGTCGAGCAATCGACGCCGACAGGGCCATCAATCAGCTGAAGGGATGTCGATTAAAGACACTAGGACGGGCAGACGAGGAGGCTTCCATCACCAGAAATATGAGCGATAGCGGCACACCAACAAGCCAAAGACAACATCTCGCAATTGAGGTGCCGCGGTCGGCCGACCCTGCGTCTGCCCCACAACTCACGCGACAGGACATTCGACCACCACAGTGCCACACCTGCCCAGCGCACTCATTTCACTGGCACCGAGACTGCCCTGTTAGGTATACCACATGCTCACCATCGGGAAACACCTAAGTCGGGGAGGCAGGCCAGCTGCTGACCTCCCCAATGTCAATCGCCAGACACACCTGATCACGACCAACACCGACTCAGAGCCATATTTCGGACAGTTAACCGTAGAGAAGGAACAGTTACTCTACATCCCAATCGAAGTCAACAACCAACCAACTGCTGCATTAGTTGATACTGCCGCCAGCCATACGTTCATCGCATCCACACTCATTAATCCATCACAGATCTGACCTGGACCCTGCATGCTACAGCTGACCACCAGAGGGAAGCACAGTTCCACACAGGGCGTAACCGACCTGACAATCAGGATACATGACCAGACGTCTCAAGTCGAAGCCTTCGTCGTGGACGGCTTACGAGAGCCCGTCGTACTGGGGCAACCATGGCTGCAGCAACTAGAAGCAGTGATAGAGGTTGCGGGGAAGAGGGTACACGTGGGAGCCGGAAAACGGCAAACAGTGCATACTGTCGACCGGCGGCCAAATTCCAACCAACACACAATTCACCTGGGCGACCTGGACAAAGAGGTCCCAGCCGAATACAGGACAGCGATACAAGCTCTCTTGGATGAACGGAAAGATGTCTCTCTTTCTCCGACCTACTTCAGACAACCATAGCAGCTGAGCACCCCATACTAACACAGACCCAGTCTACACTGGTCCCAGAGGCTACGGGATGCGTGAACAACGGGTCATCCGGGAGCAAGTCACCGAGATGGTAAAGGAGGGTGTAATCGAACCGTCCAATAGTCAATATAATGCCCGCATTGTACTCATGCCGAAGAAGGATGGGACACTGCGCTTTTGTGCTGATTTCCATCCGCTGAATCAGGTGACAGAGAGTGTCCCTCCACTGCGGATCAGTGTTGATGAGGCCTAGGCGCGACTGGGTGATGGCTGAGTGTTCTCGACGTTAGACTTAAGGTTATTGGCAAGTACCGATACGTCCAGAAGACCGAGAGAAGGCAGCCTTTACGACACCAGACGGACGCCGCTTTCAGTTTCGGAAGATGCCATTCGGGCTGAAGTGCGCTCCCTCAACCTTCCAGTACATGATGACGCAGGTGCTGGAGGGGTACATTGGGGAGTTTGTCGCAGCGTACCTCGACGACGTCATCGTCTGGTCTCGGACATGGGAGGACCATGTATGCCATCTGAGTTAAGTGTTTAAACGACTGGCAGTGCACCAACTTATCGTCTCCCCCCCCCGCCCCAGAAGTGCCACATCGGTAGAACCTCCGTCGACTTCCTGGGGCATATGAACCGGCCGGATGGTAACTACGCCCATCCCGAACACCTCGACAAAATTGCCAACAGCACATTTCCGACGACCAGGAAACAAATTCAACGGTTCATTGGATTAACAAACTGGTTGAGGAACTAAATACCGCACTTCGCCACAATCGCCGCCCCTCTTACTAACTTGATGTCTGTAAAAAGAAAAAATGCCTGGAAGGAACGTGCCCAGAAGGCATTTTAAGAGTTGAAATCACAGTTCACCCATTGCCATGCTTTGTCTCACATCAACCCTGAGATGTGCCTCTACGTCCAGACAGATGCCAGCACGGAAGGTGCCGGCGCCGTCCTATACCAGCTAGCTGACGACGGGTCACGACTCTTATCAACTACAGTAGTGCCAAGTTCGGAGAAGCAGAACGTTGCTATGACAGCAACGAGCGAGAGTGCCTGGCGGTAGTTTGGGATCTTCGTAAGTACCGCCCTCACCTAGAAGGAAGACAGTTCACGTTACGGACGGACAAGTATCTGACGTGGCTGGACACGATGCAGGGAAGGAAGGGTAAACTCATCGGCTGGGCACTGTTACTACAGTCGTTTGACATTAGGATTGAGCTTGTCAGCGGAGTTAACAATGAACTCCCTGATCACTTGTCACGGGATCCAAACCCGGCTGACACCATCATGGAGGACCACGATGTGACAGTGATGTTTCCTCCTAAGTGTCCCTCAACTCAGCAGAGGAAAGTCAAAACAAAGGAACACGCCTCACTGCAGGGAATCACGCATTCGTTCAGACCGACTACCTGGTCTGCAGTGAATAATCACGTCCTTAACACACAAAAAACATCTCCTACAGCTTTGTGCTTAATAGTCAAGTGCGCCGAGGGTAGTGTGGAGCGTGTTCGAGTAAGGGATCAAATGCTAGAAACGAGTCCGCCAGGTGTGGAGATGGCATGGAAAGTGTTTGTGACCCCCAAGGCGAGAGAGCTAGTCTTGAACTTCGCACACAGTGATACACTAGCAGGGAATCCCGGGGTAGATCAGACGGTGTGGAATGTAATGCAGTATTTCAACTGGCCTGGACTCAAAGTGGATGTGCAGGATTATGTACGAGGCTACCAGGACTGCCAGCGGAAAAAGGCACAGAGAGCAGATGGAAGTGAACAACAATCCCCTCACCTTCCCACTACTCCCTTCGAAGCTATAGCATTCAACTTGATGGGACCGTATCTGCCCACCACCAAGGGATATTGTTTCATATTAGTGGTAACTGACATGTTCTCTCGCTGGGTGGAGGCATATCCACTAACGAACACCCGTAGTCAGACAATTACAAAAGTGCTCCAGAAGGAATTTTTTGCATGCTGGGAGTACATCAGAACACTACTAACGGACAATGGTTCATAGTTTCTCAGTAGGCAGTGGAGGAGGTGGTGCTGCGAACTACATCTGGAGCACCATACGACACCAGTCTACCATCCTTGTGCTAATCCAATAGAGAGGCGGAACCAGGAGCTGAAGGTCCAACTCCGCTTGCGTGTTGGCGAAGATCACTCACAATGGGACCAGCATCTGGGCGAGGCTCTTTTCTGCCTCAGACGACGGGTGATAGCCGCCACAGGGAAGGCACCGGCAACCCTTGTGCAGGAGCGCAACCTACAGCTTCCAGGAGAACCCAGGCCAGAGGTCCCTCAGGATGCAGAGGACTGGGGCGAGCGCCGAGACACTGAACTCACTGCTGCCCGCCAACACCAAAAGGCGTATGTGAGAAAAATTCTGACAGTGTCGGAAACACGCCTGCACCCCTGGAGGTAGGGACACTGGTATATGCTCGGAACCATCCATTGTTGGCCGGCACACAAAACTTCTGTGCAGGACTAGCACCTCGCTGGACAGGACCCCACACACTGCGAAAACGCCTAGGACAACACGTCTACCTGGACCGAGATGGGGACAGGCACCTCCGAAAGATCCATTGAGACGAACTAAGGGTGGTTCATATCATGCCAGCTGACAAGGAGACAGATACATATGGTGTGACACAGGCCCCACCGGAGGACACCTTACACCCACAAACTGAGACACCACTCCAAGAGGAGAGTGACAAACACTCGCAAAGAAGATAAGACGAGACTCCGAGATTTAAGTTAACTATCCCGTCGACGCCTTGTGTCATACCACCGCCTCAGGAAGCCGAAAAATAGTAACCATGCCTGACGAGGATGAGCCGAGACTCCAACCCATCGTCCAGGAAGTGTGGGAACTGGATGCGCCACTGGAGAGTACAACTTTTACCATACACATAGAGGAACCAGAAGAGTCGCCACGATGCCAACCACGACGCCGACGCAGCAGGCGACCCCAGTTAAACTCGTCCGAGCCTAGCACAAATGGCCAGCAGGAGGAAGGAGTCAACACCAAAACGAGGAACGAACGGAAATGCAGATGCTGAGCACCTGCCTGGTTTCGTCCTCGTGTTCGCCGCTTTCCGGAGTGGGGCTTGCCTGGTGGCCCTCAATCATCGGCTGCTACGGTACAGACACCAGTGGCAGAACGTCAGGATGAAAAAGACCACAACATCCCAGGAAATGCTGGTGTTACCGACGGCCGGCACCCCAATGTCTACTCCCTCGATCCATACCAAAAGACACCGAACGGAGCCCTACAACCTATGACCTAGCCCACGACAGAAACAGCAGACCTGCTGTGCACCACCCGACGACTCAGGAAATGAAGACGGAGACTTTGACCCACAGCAGACCCTAGTGTTCAGTCGTCAGGAGCGACACCTGCAGCGAAGTACATAGCGAATGCACACACCCGCTGTGACCAGTCGTCTTCAGGAGGGGGGTGTATGTCGTCGTACCAGACCACAGGCCAGGTGGAGTTGCTCCTGGTCGCGGCAGGTGTTCCCAGAGTGTGTCAGTGGCAGTTGTGCGCTTGTTGGTAATGGAATATGTGTGGTACTTGAGTGTGTGTGGCGGATCAGTTATAGAGGCAGGGCGTGAGTGAACTTGACACCGATGTGCCACACCTGCCATCCTGGCCGCCGCACGGCCATCTGCCAGTGCAGGACACATGGCTTCGCCAGCGCACGAAGAAGGCAGTCTGGAAGCAGCGGCCACGATGGACGGAACGAGAGACGTGGCTAGCTTCAGAACTCTCATTCGTCCAGGAAGAATTACGTAACGTGCGTATGTAACTATCCGACTAAGTGTTCTACTTTGTTTTGTCATTTGGAACTGGCTCGTTTAAGGCCCTAGGGTATGGGGGTGTGGACTGCCCCATAAGAGTCCATGTAAGGTGTAGTTTTCTCCAGGTCCTTCCTGCTTTCGCCAATACGCAGCTGTTTCGACATGTCAGGTGAGAGAGGGGCACGCCGGCACGAACAGACCACGGCCCCTCGAGTCTCGTGTTCCCTGCTACACGCTTAAAGCTGTTCAAGAAAGAAAAAAGTTGTTAAATTCCATATTCAGCAACTTCTGTACTTAAATTATGTGTAATGTAATGATTTTAAACCAGCACCTATACATTAAAATAGGTTTTTATTACTTTTTTATATACTTTATCGTTATGAAGTTATGGCAAGCAAAACAGAAAAAGTATTCATAATTTATGAATGAAATTTTTTTTTAATTACCTTAAAAAGTGCTTCTAACATGCCAAAGAAATTTTGTGAAGCTGCCAGCAAGCATTCTCGAGAGAAAAAAAAATTCTTTCAGCAAATTATATATCAAAAATTAGCAGCAACTTTGATTGTTTAAAAAACTGAAACCGTAAGGTGAATGTCAAATATAACGGTTTTAAACAATAGCGCCATTCTTCCTGAATACATAGACACCAAGTTTATAGCAATGCAAGCAGTCTACTCTTCGTGGTCGGTGACTGAAGTAACATGTGCAATTCCCCGTCGACGAGGTGACGAGGATTCGCTGAGACGTCGAGACACCGCGATAGGCTACCAGTAAGGTGGCGCTCTTCACTGAGTTTGCTGCAACAATGCAGGGGGGTTTTGTGAGGTACGGTGGCTCGCTTGATACTTGAATTTTCGCGCGGGTTTTTTGGCAGATGCGGTGTACTGGATTTAGCATTTTTTTTTTTTTATTTTGTTAGATGTGGTGTTGTGGATACAGTTAGTGTATTTAACAGTGATATTGAAAACTAGCGTGTGTTATGTTCAACTTTTTTCGACATAAAGTCTCTGCGACAAATACAATTGAGGCATAACTGATAACTGAAAAATATCCATATTTAATACGTACATTTAATAATCAATCTTTTTTTTCCTGCAATAGAAAACAATTCACTAAATTTGCTACGTTTTGTTGACATACTACGGTGTTGGAAAATTAAAATGTGCGCTCATTCGTAAAACTTTAGTATACAGTCACGATAGACCTTCTATAATATTCCATCTCATTATGTATGCATAAATTTAGTGCTGGGAATTTCAACAAGCAAAAGTGTGCATATACTTAGTGATGTCAATTTTGGGAATTATAATAAAATATTTACAATGACAAGACACCTCTGAGACAGTCGGAATTTTTTAAGTAACACAATAAAAAAATTGCCATTACAAACATCAAAGACGTTAGGAAGCAGGTATTTTACTGTTCATTCTTCATTACCGAACCCAGAACATTATCCTTTTGACGTAATTACCAAGCAACGAAAATGAAAATGAGAGAACATAAAAGGGGGAAGAACGAAAGGTACAGACTATTCTGGGCTCTGAGCTAAGAAGTACCTACTACTCTGAAATGATAAATAAACCTTGCAAATAGTTGCTATAAAATTTAACATTGAAATATAATTGTGTTACAACTAATAGCTCTAGTAATTATGTGAGCAAAAGCAAATTTGGTTTGTAGTGTATGAACAATATACAAATGTAATGTTAAGTGAAGATTGTTTAACATTTAAACACGGTTGAGCAAAATGGAAATGGTGAGTTAGTTAGAGATTTTTTTGCAACACATACTACTAAATATTTTCTTCACATGAAATAGTACACTTAACACTGTAGTTTATAGCAGCGAGTATCAAAAGGAACAAGAGTTCGCTCTGTGCACCTAGTTTCTAGTATTTTCCTAGCATAACTGTTATGTACTGTACCAGTACTACAGTATTGTTTACTGAATTTGTGATCAATGTTTTATCTTTTAATATGCTCAGCTAGATATCTTACCTAATAAGTTTATGCACAAAACATATATAACTATTAACTTTTAAAAATTATAGTGTTCAACAAAGAAAAGTGTTGAATTTTATAAGGTGTTTACATAGTTTCACTGCATTTCAGATTAGGGCGTTCCTAGTTATCTACAGTACTCTAAATATTTTTATATAATTTATAGACATTTTCTACTAACTAGTGTCAGGGTTTCTAAACAAGCATGACAGTCAATTATTTTTAGGACTGTAAGGGCTGTCTGTGTCAATTTTCTTTAATGAATTTTCCAACAATAATTTTTCGCTGTTATGATCTATTTTACAAATATTAGTAGTGATTTCCCTAACTTGCTGAGTGTTACTTTCACAGTCTGAATAAACGGAATTACTTAATAAATTTGTGAATATTAACTTATTCTGATTTTGAGTGAATGGGAGAGTAATACGTATTTGGAAATGAACATCAGCTCCGATATGGAACTCAATAAGTTTGTCGTATAGGTGTACCACATTATGTGAGATTTTTCATTCCAAATTGGTGTCTGTAAACATAAATTCTAGAATCAATCATTAATGCCTGGCGATTCATTGTGAGGTAAACGGTACATTGTTGGTCTCACGTTTAGCAATAATGAAAGAACTAAAAAATTAAGATTCGCTCGGAGGATGCGAGCCAAAGTCATGTTTCGGTAAGCCCCTCTGGGGCATAATGACAGCCTTTTGTATTTCAGTTTCAAAATGCCTTACACTTGTAGGAGCATTTAAGCACACATTTGTACACGTCGCGGAAACAAATTCATCTCAATACCTGCATTATTATTTTGAGTTTGTCATTACAGTCATCGAGACGAAATTGTATATAATTGCGGACATACGCCATTGCAGTGCAATTTTGTCCCAGAAATCCGCGAGATAGAGGAAGACAATAAAATAAATAAAAAAACCATAAGGAATTATGTAAATTAAAAAAATGAAAAAAGGCAACAACAACAATATACATCCGAATTGAATGAGCACATGAAAAGCGATATGAGAAACTGAGGACACCAAAATTGCTTTCGTTGCCTTCATTTATTGTTCTCCATTATTTCACTTGTGGATTTCAGGAACGAAATAGCCCTGTAGTGGTGTATGTCTACAATTTTACATATTTGCATTCACTCCCATTGTAAATAAATTCAAATACAAAGTCATTGATACATGTCCATATCGAATTTTTTCGATCTTCTGGCAGAAAGTGTCATGTGAAGGAAAGGCGTTTTCTATATGTCGTTATCGTGGCGGTCGTTCAAGCAAGTTAGGGGCTTCGATTACCTCTGCAGTACAGCACCGTAACAGAACAAACGCTGCTACTACTACTAGGCTATACTTTACATGTGTTTCAGGTAAAAAAAGAAAGTTAAATGAGTTCATCGTTGAAAAATAAATGGTCTGTGGTTACACATGTATATTGTTTATTGGGAATAACCTATTATCCCGAACACATTTGTATGTAACAGTGTAAGACAGGTCATCGTTGCAATTGTGAGGGAAATGAATAGCTATAGCTCTGCGGTGGTGGAAAGTGGAATAGCTGTTCTATTCCATAAATTAGGGTGTTATGCTTAATACTTTTTTACAATAGTTGTACAATTATTTCTCATGTGTTATATTTTGCGCCGATCATTACGAGCACAGGGGAAATTGTAATATTTGAAGAAAAGATACACATGAAAGATTGTATATACTTCGTTTTTCTTTCTGCGATTATTGCACCTTCACAGAAAACTGTAAAGTTTGAAATAAATATGAATGTATCATACATTAATTATATTTTGCTAAGTGAATTACATCTAAAACCAATGTCACATTTGAAGTAAAATGCTAATGATAATTTGATTTATTTACAAGCTAAGTATAGCTAAAGTGAATTCCACTACTGGTTAGGAAAATAGCTCAATGTTATTAGTTTGGCATTGGACGAATTCATCCGCTAGGTTCGCTGCAATCGGTAAGGGGTTACACTGACCAATCAGAGAATGGTTTGAATAATTTCAAATGTTTGTGTAGTTTAAAATATGTGCATAGAATATTTTGCAAATAAAGTTTAAAAGGAAAAATAAGTAAGCTTCAACTAACAAAAAAATTTAACTTAAAGATTTTTCATTTTACATGTCCTAAATAAATTTAATATTAATATTACCTCACATTTTCTAGCCCCCTTAGCGATAAGAGTGCAACTGGTGGTAGGGCTTGTCCTTTGCCAAACTCGTCCATAAGAAAACCCTTCAGCTTCCTAACCATAGGCGAAGCTACGGGGTGGTCCGGGTATGCACAGGACCACCCATTAAGTCTGACAGGTGTCAACACAAATTTTACTACCAACTCCTTTAGAAGTGGTGGAGAATTCCACAAACCTTCTTTTCACAAGCACATGAACAATGGGAACACTAAAGTATCTATGGGTAACCCTCGCAAACACGCATACACAGACGCACGCACAGAGAAAGGAAGGAATGGACATATCCAAAGCATATAACTGTACACTGTTTTCTTCAGTTCATGAAATTTGCAGATGTGTACTACAGCACCCAGCTAGTTGGCTTGACGCTGTATGCACATAACATTATAATGAACAATGAAGTCTTAAATTTCAATTCTGCAGTATGAAAAAATCGTCACTATTGAATCAGCAAGCGATTACATACTTCTTCAAATGCCTGAAGAAAAACGAGAGCAGTCGTGATGACGGACAAGATAGTGGTAGTGAGTGTGCTTTTTGTAATGCTATTACGACAATTTTTTGTTTGTTGTTAATTACAGAAAATATACACTGTAGAATTGCAAACAGTTTTAAATCTTAGCTTTTTTAATTTATATTTCTTTCCCGTTATGTTTATTAGAAATTACTAATACATTATTTGTTATTTGTAATTTCTTGCAACATAGTAAGAATATATCTCTTTGTAAACTGTATTTAATTGCAGAGCTGAAGCTGTGTCAGCTATTCAAATGAACTGTGAGTAGAGACCGGAAAAATTTGCGGATTCACTGACCTGTAGACTAGCCTCCAAGAATATACATGCACTCAAGCACACACCAGCTCTTCATTAGTTGTTCGCTGATACAGTGATATGGGCCTGCATTTAGTTACATTGTTATTATTTGTTCAGCGACTTACACAACATGTCAAATAAGTCAAGGATCAATTGTTTAAATGATATACAGTTTGTGGAATTCTAGCTCATGCCTAAAAGAAAACGAGAATTTTTCAGGTCCCTAACTATGAGTCTATTGTGGATGCTATTGAGACAACAGTGGAAGGGGCTATTGACGATAAATTTAAGCAAGTGGGAAAGGTACCTTCACTCAGATGAAGTCTTTCAACTTCATACTGAGCTTAGAAATCATGCATCCAATTTTGCTAATGATTTTGAAGACAAGTAAAATGTTACAGTCGTCTACTATTGATCTGTGTGTGGCAATGTAACTAGTCCAGATGCTTGCCTCTGTTCTACAACATTTTAGAAATGATGAGTAAGCTTCGATGAGAGGTACAATAAGGTGGAGAAAAAATGTGTCAAATTAGGAATTGATGTACCCAATCCGAGAAGGAAACGTTACCCATCATGTAAAATAGATAACCACTCAGAAAGCACTTTTATATTTGAATCAATGAAGGACGAATGCAGAGTAGTCATATTTAGAGCTATGATAGACTCTCTCATTTAAGGTTTGAAAACCCGATTTTCTCAAGAAACCCAAGAAATTATTTCTGCTGCTGACAGAACTCTGAGACTTACTCCAACTTAGAACGATGTTTAGATTTTAAGTGACAAGTTTTGCTTGAGTGTTCCAGAGCTTCAAGCTGAGATGCATCTGCTGAGAAACAATTCGGGGAAAGAGTATCCTCCAAAAACTATTACTGATTGGCTGATATGGATTTCAGAGTACAACCGCAAACAAACGTACGAAAACTTCTACCAACTACTGGCCAAATTTGCTGTTATTCCTGTAACTAGTTGTTCCTGCGAGAGAGGATTTTCCAAGCTGAGCCATGTTAAAACCAAGTTGCGATCAACAATGACACAAGACTGCCTTCAAAATCTCATGCTTCCTTACTTCCTTATAGTGAGCACAATCTTGCTAATTCCGTCCAGGTGGCAGATGTTATAGAAGAGTTCAAAACGAAGGTAACATTTGATTGGCGAATGAACTTGTGAACTCTTTGAAAAACATTCGAGGCTTAAACATATGTCAAAATATACTTAGGCCTTTATTAACTTCCCAAAAATTTTTTATTGGTTTTCTTAAAAAAAAAATTTGTTACATGTTATTATGTTGTGTACTTAAGCAGGTTTGACTGTGTAGTTGTTGTAATATTTATTGTGCATGTTATTGCTTTGTTGGACATAACCTAAGGATTTTTAATACATTTGTTTCTGTCCCTTGTGCTAGTTTTATCTTACAATGGTTGTAGCAGAGTCGAAGTAATAGATACATGTACAATGTACCTATAAAACTCATTCACATAAAATATCAAAGAATCTAAGTTACCATACTTTAGTAAAACATTTTTAACTGTTTATATGTTAATGATTTTTAACATTTGTCAAAATATCTTCCACCCTCTCCAATGCTTTGAAAAAAAAACTACTAAAATGTTCCTCAGATTAAGATATAAGATTTTTATCAAACATCAAAAAATATATAAATTGTGTATCTAAAAAAAACTAAATATTGACTTGGCTACTTATATCTGTTGTAGTTTTTAAACTTATTTTTATTAAATTTATCACTAAAAACATTATGATCGAAAAAATATTAATATTTATACCAGTGTTATATTCATTGTCCATATACCAAACACTGCTTAAATAGCGCCATTTTCATTTTGAAATTCAACTTTCTTCCATGGGGAAGGACCTCCGGACCCCCCAACCATATTGGGGAGATCACTGAAAACTAGGACCACCCATTAGCTAATCTCCAGCTTCGCTTATGTTCCTAACCTGTAGTAGAATTAACCTTAGTATAGCCTGCAAGTATTTGCAGCAAAGTGGTTAGAGTGCATGGTTAATCTAAAAAAAGGTAATAATTTGTTTAAAATTTTTCGACGTACTATTTGTTTATTTCTTAAAATTGCATAAGATAATTAAAATGTTAAAAAGTACGATAATTTTATGTACCAATAAATACATGGAAATTTCTATATCACACGACTATTTTATCAGTACTATTATTTATACATAAGCTAAATAAGTTAAATATATATTAGTAGTGTAAAATTAATGAGCTGTTGCTATTCTCTAAGAGAAGATATTATATTGCACAGTACGATTACATTGGCTCATAGAAACAAATATTTGAAGTCAACACTGCCTGTAAAAATAATATTTTGACTTGCAGTACTGCTCTTCTATGTAATAACGGTAAATGATCCAAATATATTTAAGGAAGTGTACATGCTAAAGAAAAATACTAGGCCTAACGAAAGTGAGAACTATATACATACATACACATATATATATTTATATATTTGTAATAACATTATTAGAACTTCACAGAAGAAAAAGTGTTTTTCTTAACCCGATGCGCACACTGTACGGCTCAACTGCATAAACCCACGCATTGTTATAAGTGGAGAAAATTTAACTACAAAATTATTATACCAAGCTTCATCCTCTTGAAATGAAACTCGAGACAGTGACACATCATGCGTGCATACAAGATTTTGTCTACCGTTTTCATTGATACAAATCTTCTAGAATGATTAAAGTATTCTTAGTATTGGACTGTCAGTTATATCTGATAATTGCAATACGTTTCAAATAACGCTTGTGGATTCAATTTTGCTAAGCAGTCTTATAGTGGTTTAGTGCGAACAGTTCTTGTTTTTACACCTTATATACCTCTTAAATGTTGTGTAATAAAGTGCTGGAATAGTAAGAATATTTTTAAGTCACCAATCTTAGCAGATTTATGTGGTTAAATGTACAGAAAGGAAACAATTTCATTTGTTTATTGCAGCATGTGTTCAGTTTACGCAGATGTGTTTTATGGAGTTTTCGTAAATTTCTCGCCGGTGAAATGCTGTAGAGGTAGTCATTGCTAAAATTTTGTAACTTATCAAGCTGGAACATTTTTGTGGCACTTCTCAACTTGTAAATATGAAGTACATTATGGACAAAATACGTAATTGTGTTACCGACATGGATTAGTAGTTATTGGCGTATGGTTTGTTCTAAGGCTCTTTATTCAAGAAATAATTTTTTATATCATGGCAATATTTTCCTATACCAATATAACAATATGTGTGTATGCCAATCGTAGCCAGAAATTATGTGTCAGAGTACCGAAGCTATGTGGAAATAAACATATAACCAGGTGCAGATTGTACATTAAATGTTGCTTGTTTATTAGTTACCAAAAGTGTCTGTGCTCACTGTAGTAATGTTCTACTCTAGTAACATCATGTCATCCCTCACCAGCACTAAAGGCCTCGATGTTAAACGCTGACAAAAAATAATCTCACATTCCACTCTAGTAATGTGCTTTGATAATTTATCCTTTCTCCGCTGTTACAAAAAATATCTATATTAAAAATTGCAGTCGATAGCAATGTCAGACCAAACATAACTGTTTAGATGAATTTGGACTGATCAAATTTTCAGATGTAAAATCATAATTATGAAACTGAATTGAATGTACCTCGTAATATGTTCGGAATCGAAGTAAGGGAATGTATTTCAAATTGTTTTAGTTATTCTGTGACATTTGCTTTACACAAATTCCATAAAAATCATTTCCTTGCACAATAAACACGCTTACACGCGTTATACCAATATCGTAAAATTAAACACACAGTTTGTTGTAATTTTTCCGATTTGACATGAACATTTAATGTTTATTCCGAAATGCAATGCTCATCGTACGGTACACTTTATTATTGAAAAGAAAAGTTCTCATTCACATTAGACCAACACTGAATATAATGCAAGTTGTTAAAATTTACGAATAACATTATTTATTTGAGGTTGTTCGCGTAAAGTACAAGAATTGTTTCTGTTATAAATATTATTGAAATGTGCACAATTAGGTTTTAGGAACTATATTTTAGTTTATAATACATGTATACAATTACATTTACATTTAAGAAGGTTAATCGCGGAGGGAGGCTTGAATAGATATTTAAGTTAAAGAGTTTTGTTTAAAAGATTATTTATGAGCCGCTTAATTAGTTACAACAGTCCCACCTTTAATGTTGTCGAGGTTGATGTGCTAGATCGGACACGGCGAATGGTACATCGTAGGTGGACGGCGTGGTGCATCTTGAAGGTGATGTGTCCCAGGTGGTGCTGGCTTGCAGGCGGACAGGCCCCTATACTGTGTCAGGCCCGTAGCTAGAAAATTATTTCAGATTGGGCGAACCATTGCCCAGGAGGGGCTAGTTTGGCTGTGCATCAGCTATTTCTGCAGAAGTGTATAGGTCTATCTTACTATGATATGTCGCGCAAAAACTAACCCAGGTCGGGCGTAGCCCGACTTGGTCCCCACCTGGCTACGGGCCTGTATTCTGTCCTGTGTGGCAATTCGTGTCTCTGTCGAAGTGGGGAGGTTATCCTTGATGCTTGTAGCAGCTACGTGTTGAATATTATTAATTCCTGGCCAAGTGGCCTGGTTACAGTTTCATTTTGGATGTTAGAACCAGCAATGCTTCGCACTGCATGGTTCGTAACGAAGTGACTAAGGGTGTTCAACATCTCTACGAAAACGAGGAAGTGAATCTGGATAACTTAGCACAGTAAAGAATGAATGATTGTAGTTATAAATATATTACAGGAATTCCAACCACGGCTTTAATTGAACAGTCTTTATAAAACACATTTTGTAAAAACATTTCTTAAATTTAAGAGCTTGATGCAACGAGCATACACATGAGAATTTGCTTAAAATTTATGGTGTATGTTTGAATAACATTTTAAATATCAGGAAAGTTATTAAGATCTTCTAATTTGTAGCTGCACAACATTATCTAGTTCTGAATCAGAACCATGTATATTAAAATACACATAAGACATCAAATAAATACTGAACTCTATGAAACACATGCTATGTGAAAAACAACACTTAGTTATTCGTACTGCAATCATGATTTCACTAAAACAACATTCTTTGGAGCACTAAACCCTTGCGAAATCTAAGCGGTTGGTTTCTTGCTACTTGCAAAATAAAAGCATCACATTGGTTCCATTTTCAGAATCCAAATATCTTGCATTTAATTTTATTGAAAAACAACTCTAATAGCTTCAGCTTAAAAATTATAATTCCTTAAATGTTAAAATTCTGGCCCATTTAACTATGAAATTTTGTAGTATTTGTACTTTTGTAAGGTTTAGACTTACAGACACAAAGGATCATTTAATCGTTACATCGTACATAATTTTATAATTTTGGTTTCCTTAATAGGGATAAAATTCAGGGGTTATTCCGTATGAAAAATTAGGTACGTTTTTATAATGCAGCTTATAGGATTTGTAGTTATTAAAATTGACTGTGAACATTTATTTTGAACATTGCATTATGCAATATTACGTAAACTATTTAAATACTAAGAATTTAACGTTTTTACAGCATACTGCTGTAATGTTCAGTATAACTTCAATCTACAAAGAATCTATTCCAAAGACTTGCACTCTCAAAATAATACGGATGGCAAAAAACAGCAGTTTTGTCTACATTATATATATTGTACGATTGTTGCACATCTCATTATGCCATTTTTTTTAAATTCATTCGTGAACTAAGCATGCTATGCATTTGCAGCAATATTTCTTTCCGTTTATTAGGGCTTCTTATTAAAAATATATATATCATATGGAACAATGCTCACCGAAGTCATGGCAAAACTAGTTCTTAACAATGAAAGGGAGCTGCTAAGGTTGGTGTCTTTACATTTACATGTTAAAGATCCTGTTAGCATAAACGAGTTTAAGGATATCATTTAAATGGTTTTCAATATATATTTTTTTATTTTGAGTAAACAAAACACTCAAGTGTATTTTCACGAATGTAAAATTGATCACCTCCTTTACTTATTACGGAAGGTCATAAATCGCATTATAAAAGAATATACATAATTTTCATGCATAGGGTATATTCCCCAAAGAGTGTATCCGTCTTTTGTAACCATCCTAACGACATATATCTCATATAATATGAATAAAAGTATGCGACCTTAAGCTTTAAAGGAGATTGTATCAAACAAGTTGATAAAAATGTCAGAACCAAGTAATTATTATTCTTACACATATGTGACATCAGGTTGCTAACAAAAATTATTGGTACACTACAGCGACTTCATTACAGTTAGAGCTGATGCATGATATATGATGTAATCAAAAAAGTAATTAGATATGGTCATAATAATCGCCTGCCACTTGCCTACTGCTACCCGAGAGCATACTTAATTGATATTGGTTGCTGAATTTTAAACAACGCAATAGTGTCTAATGTCAACATTTTGTTACGTATTGCATTGACATGAAGGCAAGGGTAAACTGTGGACGCTTCCAACATCTTTGTAAATTTTCCTGTTAAAAATATTATTATATTCTTTACATCATCTTTGAAATATTAATGAAATATGTTAAGAATTTGTGAAATGAGACTATCACAGGTTGTTAGCTAGATGAGAGAGTGTTAGTCACTCTTCAGCTGAACTTATGAGAATGTCCTGCGCACGAAATAGTACTTTCGTTGGTTTCTAATATTGTAAGTTGTATGATATAATTAGGATGTCAGGGCCAATCACTAGGGCCCTGAAAAATTCACGTTTTCTTTCCGACACAAGATAGAATTCCAGCAACTACACGTTCGTGTCACTTTCACAATTGGCCCTTGACTTATTTGACACCTTCTGAATATCACTGAGCGAAAAATAAAATTTCACTTATCACTTGCCCATTTTACCGTGGAAGAGAGCAGCTAATGAGCAGCTGCTGTCTGCTTGAGAAAACATACATTCTTAGAGGCTAGCCCACTGGTCAGTGAACCTGCGAATTTTCCGGGCTCTGCCAATCACTTATTTAGCGTTCGTAAAAACACTTCAGTGTAATAATAACTAAATTGAAATCTGCATTTACTAAGCAAGCGCCAATGAAGAAATCATAAGTGAAAAAAAATAATTTTTAAGGTAATATCTGTAAACAGTGATTAGTAGTTTACAACACTGTAATAAACATCAGTTCCTGCAAACATCAGAAATGACTACTTATTCCTTACCACTTTAATAAATGTAAATGTATTTTGAATTTTGACGTGGAGTGTAATTCGTGATCTGTTAGATATTCATTCTTTGGCTTGATAAAAAATAGTCACCAGTTGTAGTACATCAAAATCTGGTCATGTGACCACTTTGTCTACGATACAACACCGATTGAGAAAATGTATTTCTTATTTCACGTAAAAATTTTAAAGGAGTTCTGTACAATTATTGGTAGAGGCGTTGGAAGAAATGCACTGTTGTAGAGCGGCTCACCCCTTACGGCATACCCACCCCCAAGTCCTAACCCCTGCTAGAAGCTTCAAAACCAAGTCGTGTCAACACACAGGCCAGACTTTGTGCATAGTGGTCTGACGAGTTTCCCCCACTCCTCCCTTCAAGGACCGAGCCCTCCATCCCCTCACTCTTGCCATGTGACAGCTGAGGACAGACAGCAGGGACTATGTAGTACCAGTGCTGTTCCAATACGCTGAGCGCTGTCATCGCTTGGAGGGGAGAGCAGCATATATTTTACCCTCAACAGCGTCCAGAGGCAAGTGTGAGGTATTCTGAAGCGCGGTGGCTAATATAGCAAATTCTCGTGTTCTGTGATGCGTTCCACGTGTTTGTGGAAGGTATGCTAGCCACTTTTGACCAATCAAATTGAAATTACTGACATGTCAATCTGAAAACACCTTGGAACAGCCTTAACCGGGTGGCGCCCAGAGCAATCCAACGCAGCTCCGTTCCTACCTCACTCTCACCGGACACGGGGTCACAACAAATAAACAATGTGCCCATGTCTGAAACAAATGAGCAAGCCCACAGTTGTGCTCAAGGTCAAAACAAACGGAACTAGTTAATTAAAATTAAGTTGTTTGGTTAAACACAGAATGTGAAAAATGAATTAACTGCAAAATACTATGATAATAATTGAAAATATATATAAAATAGAACTTAATATCAACAACATCAAAACTTATGTTTCATCATAATAAAATTAAGTGTGACAACAATTGTGTAAATGATAAATTTATAGTAATATATTAGTTTCACATAAATTATGTAAATATAAAATGGGTTATAAATTATTTAAAAATAGTGCATAACATTTAAGATTATATTCGTTTAAAGGAAAATATACATTAATGATTTAGATTTTACCAAAATGTGGAAAACTACTTCAAATATACGACCCACAATTTTACCACGGCTTTTCATTTATTTTTTATCGTGGAAAGCCATAATTACGAAATATGAACCACAACCATATTAACTGCTACCAGTTTTGTACCGGCATGTGCAAGTAGGCAAAATAATAATATTGTCTACAAAAAAATAAATAATGAGCTAATTAATATTTTATTTAAGTTTTGTTTGCATCACCCAGAGGAATAAAAGGTCAATGTAGTACATTACAAAGAACAAGAAAGTTTTGTTGTTAGTTCTTAAAATCTTTTAAAATGTATTTATTCATAGACATTTGTCTCGTCACATTCTTTTCATAGATTTCAACAATAATTTTAACAATATAGAAATACTGAATTAATAAATTAGAGCCCTGAGATGCACCTGGTACAAAAAACATAAAAAACATAGTAGTAGTTATAGTTAACTTATTACAATTTTACATTTAAAAAAAATAGTGGTTTTGAGCCAACAGAAAGTTCATCAAAATATATTTTAAAAATGTTAATCAGAACCAGATTGAGGGTAAATAAGGTTTAGTATCCCATTGGCACTTAGCTACCCAGACATCAAACATAGTAGTGGTGAGTGAAATGGGATGTGGTGATAAAAACACACAGTTCCTACACTGAAAGTTGGAGAATGAAGTGGTATGCATATATTCCCAGCTGTGATGAAACACCATATCCACAAGTCACAGGCACGAAACAAGCCCGAGATGGAAAACGCCCAAAAGGAAGTGATGCCAGACATTTTAACCCTCATTAAAAGAAAAAGGAACGCAAAATTAATCAAACGTTTAATGTAACAAATAGAGAAACTCTCTGAATAAAGGTACTCACCAGTGGGCGATGAAAGGAGAAACGAAACGTAGCACTACATTTTAAAGAAAAGTAGGTACAGATGAAGTAGTAGAATAATAAAAAAAACTGTTCTTGCAGACTACAAAATGATACTACACTGTAAAATATAAAATGGAATCTACAGTTTGGGCATTTACATCCCTAACATGTACTGGAAAGGCACAAACACCCCAACAACACATCATCCACTGCTGGTAAATGAGTGCCCAGAAAAGGCAGAGGAGGAGAGGTTACAGAGCGCAAACAATTGCGCAGTGCAGAAACTCTAAAACGCTCCGCTAGATAGAGTGGGCAGCCAGAAAATATAGAAACTTTGATGCAGCAAGTGTTGCACATTGCAGACCTACGTAGAAAACACTAAATCACGTGTTAAACATGGAGTGTACACTCTGATAAAGCAGAAGCATGTAATGCAGCATGGGGCAGACAAAAGAAAGACACAAATGCTTCGGGTAAGGAATGCAAGTGTGACCGCGTACATCCGACTAGAAGAAAAACACGTTGCTGGAGCACAAATTGGCTTTACTTGTAGCTAACATGTAAAGGAAAGATTAACTGCAATGAGAAGTGAATTTTACTGAAAAATCGGTAACAAATAAAATTACTGAATAGCACCAAATTATTGATAGTACAATGTAAACAAGATAATATCAATGTAAAAACTGAACTAAATAAGTCCAAATTTAAGAAAATATAAACCACATTTTAATATTTTATTTGTTTAAGTCGTGACATATTTAATACGGCACACTTTTCTGATTACAAGGTCACATTCCAATTACCTTGTCCTGCCACAAATGTCAGCAGTTAAGGACTTGCATGTATTGTTTCTTCAAGGATTTACGTGTGTGATCGACTAAGTACAAATTATCTGCGAGAGAATTGCAACCTGTTTGGCTTTAATTCTAAATTAAAACAATATAATGCGATCATCACCACCTTATGTACACTGACATCCGCCACTGTGGTTTATTTCATTTATTATTTTATGTACTGAGTGCTTACTGCATATAGATTTTCGTACTAAGTTCATGCCAATTTTTAATTCAAGCATTCATTTTCATCATTAGACGTATGATGGTAACTTAGACAGCTTAGTGAAGGCTTCAATAGTCTGTCTGCCTACTTCTTACCACCGTGGCAGGATTTTTGATTGTTGAAACACTCACAACTCGGTTAATGGACACGTCCCGACCTGTAGGCATGTGTTGCCCAACTGTAGTTGGAAGCTCATTTCGTAACTTTTACTCTGTCTCTGGGCAAAACCTACAGTCCATCCTAGTGACTGTAGGTTCTCACCACAATATGACTGCATCTTTGTATAATGCCACAGTCACCTGCACATTGTAATGTGACGTAAGTAATTTTAGCATAAGAAAGATCCCCATGCATGTAATAAATAAATACATGGCACACCAGAGTGCACAAATTGAATAAAATCGTCAGAGTTTTGAAATTCACATACAGTGAACACTCCATAACTCGGACCTCGATGTCCTGGACTTCGGATAATTCGGACAGAATTTTAAAAAATTATTATAATTTTTAATTAATTATTTCTTGGTTAAAAGACATACAAAAATTGTTTCTGCTGGAATTAAATTCATCACATTATATTTTAGAACAGTATTAAACTATATAATTTAGTTGTCCATCGCTACTTAGCCATTAATAATCCCACAGTAAATATCTGGCAAGTTCCGTGTCGTAAATGTTGCTAGCCAGGCGCGCGACGCACGAGTAAAGATGCAACGCAGCAGGCCGACCTCTCACTTCTTTATCTTTCCTCCCTCTATGTCCTGCGATCCAGGCACGCACGTGTGTCGCAAACAAACATTTCACTATGGTGCTTGTGAAATGACGGTAACTACGGTTTACAATGACATATAAACGGAAAATTACTTTGTTCTGGTATGTGCAATGAATTCAGGGCTGCAAAACAAATTGTTCCGGACATTAAAGAAAAATTAAAAATCATTGCTTCGCATTGTGATGTAAAAAAATTGGTGAGAGGGTTTTACGCCCCTTAAACAATGATGTTTTCAAGAGCCGATGTGGGTGGTGAAAGAACAACACAACATCCATGCCCGAGCCGGGATTCAAACCCAAGGCCTCTCGCACAGTACACCGACGCCTGACTACGCTATGGCGGCCGGCGTAACGTAGAAATAATCGTGACGTAGTCAATTTGATGGGATAAAACGGTGTGGGGTGGGGGGCAAAAAGGAAAATTTGCCCTGGGCCTCGTTCTCGTGTTTGAATAAAAATAAAAAATAAGAGTTATTATTTAAGATGAATAGGCTTTTATAAAGTTCCTAATAAACCTTGATGGTTGCTGTGAAATGTATTTAAAACTGTAAGTGCTAATAAAGACGTCATTGATGTCCATTGCCGAGGTGAGAGCTATGACAGCGCGCAACCAACATGTCAGAAGTGTGAATGCCTACAAGCGCACAGTATCATCACTACAACAAAAAAAATTAAAGAGGGGAGAGGCTCAGATTTACGTTGCCCCGGGCCTCATTAGATATTCTAATGAAGTAACCCTGGGAAAAACTATTTCTTGTAGAACAGATGGTACATTCAGTAGAGATCACGAGTGGTTGTTGCGAGAGGTGTAGAACTGCAAGACACAGCTGAAAACAAAGCACATTTAACTAAGCAAAACAGTAATTTAGACAGTTGTCCAATACATTGCAATTCATGGTCTTAAATGCACAGTTTTAAACATTTTTGTGTCTTGCTTTGGGTTGTTTTTGGTACCATTTAACTCTGTAGAACATTATTAAAATTTTATTGATTTATAATGTGACAATTTGTGTAAGAATAAGGCTGTAAATACGCATTCTATGATAAAACTTACATACATAAAATAAAATTTTAAAATTCGTAGTGTTAAAATGTGTTCACATATGTCTGTACAGTGACCTAGAAGGATTGTTAATTACAGTACCGTTTTTATTCGTGTATAGGAGGAAAATTATTTTTGCACCTTTGGAACTTTGTAGGAGGGTAGAGTAACTATCAGGCTAGCAGCTGGCTGCTGCCCCTATGTTGTGACATACGGATGTAAGGTATTTTTCAATGTAAACATATTGTGTGAGATGAGTGTGGTCATTTGCGGTGTTTGTATTGCTGTTGTGATGAGACTGTACTGGTTGACCTTAACTATTTCCACTCGCAACCTCCCTAGCGTATCTCCAAGGATCATTACTTATCTCTCTCACACGCGCACGCACATTGGCCGTCGCCAGCCAGACGATAACTTTTATGTGATAGAAGTTTGCCTTGGTGCCAGCTTCTAGCACAGAGAAAAAAAATAAATAAAGATCTGACTGCCCACATTGTTTGACATTCTTTTATAGTCCTCCACATTAGTGTTAATTTTCCCACTCCATGGCGGCCCTTTTGTAACTTGATACGAAAGTTACGTACAAAACATTATTTATTGCAGCCTCTTTTACTTGTAGAAATGATAGCGTACTAATTTCTTCGTGTTTCTTGTGATTAATGACTGATTACCCCATTTCCCCGGACGCCCCTCGATAACATGGACAAATCGTAACTCGGACAGCTTCTTCCCCCTTTTAGTCCGAGTTATCGAGGGTTCACAGTAGTTTTAATTGACAACTTCTCCAGGTGCTTTGCTGTAGTAATGTAGACTGGCATGTTGGAGGCAACAGCCAGCACACAGTTATTTGGTTATGTCAAAGTGTATGTACAGGTGATGCTGAAAGTAATACGAGCATGTGGACTCACATCAATCGGAGATTGGAGTGTGTCAAAATTGCAATTTTCTGGGGGGATGTATTGCTGGTGCCCAAAATCAGATAAGTACTGATTGTCCATGTCTCTACTCCAGTAGCGTCAAATTTTAGCTCAAAATGTGCAAGTTTTAATGTAAAGTTTTGTAAGATTAAGTAGTCCTGCATAGTAAAAGTGCAACTGTCATTGTGCAATTTTTTATTGGTGTACAAAAAGTGGAAAAGAATGAATTGTTCTTTTCAAACAATTCATAAAACCACTCAAGATTTTGTTACATAATTTCACAACCAGCTGATAAACCTGAAGAGATGTAAATTGGTAGAAAAACATTCAAAAGACACATGAATAACAGTACTTGTGAGACGCTCTTATAATTATTATTTCAGGAAAATGATAAATTTTAAATAATTTTGATGCACAAAAATAAAGTTAAACAATGATGTAAAACTCACTGACTGTGGTAGTTCCGTAACCTCCCACCATGCTAGACCAATTTGTCTGTGGAGCGCGTGTTGGTTGAGCTTGATGCCTCAATAGTTTCAATGTTACAGGGTAGAGTTCCAATTCTGGTTGACTGCTATTTTTGGGAAGAATTACCTAATACAAAACAAGTGATATTAATAACCTAAAATGCCATGCAATAAATTTCTGTACTATACTTATAAAAACCACATTTACAGTGTTTGCAAATAAATTTAAACTAACAAATTAACTGAGAAAAAATAAGCAACACATAAATATTTTTAAATGTTATTTTTAACCACTGAAAGATCACAGATGAATCTGCATCTGCATTCACACTTCACAAAACTGGTACATACAGCAAGTATACCTCAGGCTTCACATTGTTGTTTTACCCTAATTTTTTCCTGGAATCTTCATTCTGCTTCAGAGCTTCACCACCAGATAGTGCCGTACTATACAAAGACAAGTGATTTTCACTTTCTTAGTCCAGAAACTGTATTTGTGACCATTAGAAAATTATGTACAGTATTCTAACTTTAGACAGCTATAGTATACTTTATATACCATTTTTTTTTTTTTTTTCAGTTATACGTTCTGCACTTTTTTAACACTGATACAGGGGCTAAAACTGACTCCGATATCAATGTTTCGACAGTGGATCAGTGAGTGATCTAAATCTATCTTACCGTAGCACAAGTTATGAGAACGATGTCAGCTGAATCATTGCGCCAGCACTGCAGTGGCACAAAGTTAAGTACAGCTTATAAAGGAAACTGCTACGTTATAAATTCAGTGGCAAAAAATGAACAAATTTTTAGATAGAAAATTCAAAATAGTTTCAGACTTTTTGTATGTATGTATGTTAGCAAAAAATTTTTAGTTTCACATAGATATTTTTAGGTACCTCGGTTGTACCAAAGTCAAAGAGAAAGTATGGGATGAAATTCCACATACAATAAAATTCTGCTATTGTGGAGGCATTTTAAATACATGTGAAAATCACAATAAATGATAACAAAAAAAACCACCTGGAAAATTTTAAAATAATTACACTGAAAATAAAAAGAAAAATTTATATCCAATGCTACAGTGTCTGTGCTAGAAACCGGCATTCTGCAATAAGAAAATTAAAATAAAACCCACTGTGGAAGTCAGTTAAAAATTTCCAGCATTGGTTTGAAGTGAACGAGCTGATTGGAATTCCCGATTGGTAAAATGTATTAAATTTGTCCTATCTTAATTTTTAACAGTTGCTTTCTTTCCCTTGTGACAGTAATTATGTATTAAAGCTTGTATTTCCCATAAGCAGATTATTTATTGCAGCACAAACTACACACCAACCTATGAAAGGTATGACATCACTGGTTTCAACAATTAAAGGAAATGAGTTTAAAAAAATGTGCAATGTTATTCTATATTTATCATCAAAATAGGTGACAACGGTATATCGTAAACCTTTCTCTCGCATACCGTAAGATAATGTACAGAACTAACGGTACAAAATTTTACATGAATTTGATGTTTGTGTACATCAATCATTCTCAACCCATGCTCTGTGGGCTTCTTAGGGTTCTCCATACACTTCCCAAGGTTTTTGCAGCCACTCCAGAGAAAATATTTTGGTCAGCCCTTAACATTTAGATCTTTAGTGCTGCTGAGGGGTGACATGATGCGAGTATGAAGCAGCGCCAGAATGAATGGCGGGGGAAACACGAGATCTCCCAGAAAACCAACCAACCAGGAGCATCGTCCGGCACAATTCCAACATGTAAAAATCCAGAGACCAACCCCACCATGAATTTATCCCAGATTGCCTCTTGAGTTGATTTTTCACTTCATTTTGCAGGAGGCACTTGGTCATTCTGTTGATACAATTTCCAAAATTATTGCAGCTGCAGTGTAGCAACAGAGGATAACAGCTAGCTGAACAGGTGACAATGTTCTACTGGGCACCTGCCTGCGAATCACATATTATCACCTTCCCCCTTCCGCCCGGCAGACTTCCGGCAACTTTGCATTGCAGGTGTTATGCAGTAATCACAATAGTATTATCAATGCAACATGGAATACATGATGTGACTAAAATAACTTGTCAGCCAATCAGCGTACAGGCAGATAGATGCTTTGACATCACAGGAACATTTGCGTTGATTGGCTAACATCTTTTGCAATTCACGTTGCTACATTCACACCACATCTGTCGTGCCAATGAGATTCCAGCATTAGTTAAAGTGGAGATGTTTGACATCTTAATTGTACTGCATGTTGTACATTGACTTACGTCTGTGTATTTATTGGTTTTCAACTTGGTAAGCAGGCTATCGTTAAACACTTCCATAAATTATTTTTAAATAGTTCAAACCAAATGGTATTAAAACAAGTATTTGTAGATAATTCTTTACTAAGGAAATTACTTGCCATATCTGGGGCATGTATACAGGGAAGCAATTAAAGCTACATAACATGCCCTCCGAGAACAACGTTGCCTCTACCCACAGAGTAATAAACTCACGTGCAGTTATTTAGTTTTAGACATTTTTCAGCAAGTCTTTTAAGAGATGACCTAATAATTTCATTTGTGGAAAGTGTGCAGACAAGTAAAACTAATCTGGTCTATAGTTTTTTCGTGACAGAACTCTGAAAATGCTGTTTTAGCCACTTTGAAGGGTTTTGAATTTGCATTTCTAATAAGCACGCTGAAAAAAGTTTACATATCTCATATTACTGTGATTTTTTTTTCTTTTTTTTTTTTTTTTAGATATGGATCAATTGTTTCAAACTGGCATTTAAATCTAGAAATATTTACTAATTTTTAATTTAAAAACTTGGTCAGTTTCTGTGCCCTCAAGCAGCATAAAGACATGACAGCTTACATGGGAGGGGAGGGAGTAGGCAAGGACCTGTTTAAGAAACCACCCCAGCATTTGCTTGGGGTGATTTTAGACAACCCTGTAAAACAGAGATCAGGATGACTGGAACCGAGGATTGAACTCAAGTCATCCCAAATGTGAAGCGAATGTTTTACAACTACTCCACCACACTATAAAGAAAAAATATGTTACATGTGAAAATGAGGATGAACCAGCAGCTATTACTTTGCCAGATGAGTCGATAACAAGCAAGACAGACCAAGCCATAAACTTCAGTGTTCATTAATCAAAAGTGCTATGCGAAACTACGACACCAACTCAATCATATACAAAATGTGATGGGATCAGGACAGCGAAGAAAGATATCATTATAAGAAACAAAGATACAAAGAAAATTACTTGAATACCTGATTCACAGAAACAAGAGATAAACTGCCTCTCTATGTGATTTGCAGAAATGTGTTCACAAATGGTTATATTATTTGTGATGACAGTGTTATTTTGAGGTAAAACCATTCCATTCTGACTTCATAGATAAAGCATCAGACTTTTTCAAGAGGACATGCAACAAATTTTTGACAATGACAGCACATGTTGAAACCAATAATGAAAAAAGTTCTGAAACATCCAACCTGATAAGATACTGCATAGCTTGATCGGGTGAAGCTCATACCCTTGCAGAGATTCATAGTAAGCCTTGCACAGTTAATACTTGATGAAAAATCTGCTCAGCATGTAATATTCCTTGTCTAATACCACTGTTTCTAGACAGATACGTGACATAGCCGGTAATGTGAATGAGACATTCTTAGGTTGCATAAGTTATACTAAATTCTTACTTCAAATGAATGCATTAATTGGTGTCACTGGGCAAGTTGTTTAGATGGAACTTTTCATTAAGTTTACTTACAAAGCTATTAGATGATATTTTTCATTGCACACGTCTACCAAAAAAAACACCTCGGGGGAGTAAAATATTCAATCCTTTTCGATGAACCCTTCTCGTCTAATGAAATACTATAGGAAGAATTGGTGTGCATCTATTATTGTGGCTGAAGATATATTTTTCCTTGTCAAAATTAATCCATGTTTCATCTCCTGTCACAATTTAATTCATAAACTGTGTACAGCAGCATAAATGACAAGGCAGAAGCAATTTACAGCTCCTTGTTGAGGTCAGTCAACATCTTGGGTACACTTAGTGCACAAAGTTAACACCACCCATGGCAGAGGGGTTCAATGAGTGAAGTCGGTCATGCTGCTGATTTTACAGACGCCAGCATTGCGGCCCGCACATTGCCCATTTTGAGACTATCTCAGGGCTGGTTGCAGGTCCGCGCATTGCTCACCCCTACTTCGGTGTCACATACAAAATACCTTGAATAGCATGAACACTAACGTCCCTGATTATTGTAAGTTTAAGTGGGAGTCTACAAATATAACAAACAACACATAAGACATAGTCATACCAAAAGATTGGTTTATTTCACATCTCATTACACTGCGTGCCTTGTGTTGGTTAATTACATGCATAGCGATGTCCAGGGTATCGAACCTATTCCACCTACTGACACAACATAAAACCACTTCCCACTCTGTACTGTCTGATAACACAATCTCTATGGGGTAAGGGCATCCCCAGCCACTAGGGCAGACTGCAGGGGTTTACCCAGGGACGGGATACCGAGTTCTGACTGCTCAGCTAACATTACATGCTGGGTAGCCCTAGGCTGGAACACAGGCCTAGTATAAGCGGGACGGATGGAACACTACATGCTTACAGAAAACACCAATTTGTGGAATTTAACCTATCCAGATCCCTGACAAAATACGTACAACCCTAGCAATCTTTATGGAGCACAAAAAAAAAACAATGAATTTGAACTGAGGATGGCGCCGTTGTGCACAGATTGGTACAGTGACAACGTGGCTCAAACACCACTTGCAAAACATGGAAATTAATTACACAAAACCTGAACAAAAGGCCTAGAACCCTGACAATATTTATGGAGTACAATAATAACAATGAATAACTCAGTTGAACTGAGGATGGTACTGATGCGCAAAGATTGGTGCGGCGACCATGTGGCTCAAACAACACTTGTGATTCGTAACAAAAAAAAAAACATTTTCTGGCAAAACCCTCAACAGTTACCAAATATTCAATACCTTAAATACCACCCCTAAAGGACTGGATTCCAACGACGGTGGTGCGATACCCTTAGATCTAGCCCTACGGCCGCGTGGCCCATGCTTACGAACATTTCTTGTCATGAAGTTATAGAAGCCACAAGGGCTAAAATACATTAATTACACTACAGTACATGACTGCTGAGAACATATAAGCATGCGCACAAGAGAACAGGTTAACCAGCAAACTACAAAAGGCTATTGCGACGAATTCAGAGAACAAAATATGAAGGTAAGTGCAGACAGCGTCTTACGTATCCTGGCGATGACGAACTACTGCCACGAGCTAGCTGCTGTGCGGACCCAGCATGAACGCCTATGGGGTTCAAACCACCAGAAGTCACGTGCACGTAAATGAATTACTTTAAAATAAGCAAAAGTCACTAAACACTAACATTAATAAAATCTGATTTGTGCGGTGGCACAAATACATAATTATGTCCTTAACTTTTATTTCTGCTTAACATAAACAATACTAATACTCTGCGGCCGGGGCAATTAGACAAGAGTTCGCTGACACAGTACTTACGCAAATACAGAACACTGTACTGACAATACCCTTGAATTAAATCATACATAACAATTAAAACCCTCTTAGCAATGTCTAGAGAGAGTTAGGAGCAATATCGAGGTATAGCCTGTTTCTCACCCTGCCTCGTACATGTGCAATGACGAGGACAGGAATGTTCTTCGTGTCACTGGCTTGGTGCTGGCGTCAAAGTTTAATGCATCACAGCTTGTATGTAGCAATAGTGCACAGGGCTGACCATAAAATGTGTGGAAATTCTTCGAAAAGTTCTGTAATTGTAAATTAAATGTTTCTCACAAACAACTGTATCCACACGTTGCTCCAGTTTATCACTAGTAACTTCCTTCCCTAGCTACCTCCATGAATGACAGTACGGCCTTCACTGAGTTCTTTGAACTACTCTCACACCACACCATTGCTCATACAGTTTTCACTATACACAATACTCAATGTGTGATGGATTTCTACTGCATTGTGCCCTTCTGCCTGTACAAAAATTGAATGACTATTCAGCTCACATTTAGCAGCACAGTTTACTGTCAGAGACATGTTGACATGCCCGTAGCCATGCCTCAACTAAAGTGTTGGTTTGGTAACTAACTGTGGTTGGGGAAAGTATAGTACCATGTTACAATTTGCTTGCTATCGCTTCATGGGCATCCCATTAAGAAACAAGACTGCTATTTTATGCAATGACAACATCTGATGCATCTCGTACGTGTACCAAGTCCAAAATGTTTAAACAAATGTGGTTAAATAGGCAGTCTGCAACTTTCCTTGCAATGAGCATTGGAAAACTGGTGCTTTAGTACAAATATCTCAATCTGCATAATGATCATGTTGAAACGTAGCTGAAAGATATACATATCTTTTGACAGAACAAGCATTTCATAATTCCTTTTCCTGCAGCCCATCGGAGATAGAAAAAAAAATTACACATTAACATGGGACATGACAGTAAGTATCGTCTAAGTTTTTCTGATATGAGTGAAACTCTACAAAGGTCTGAAGTGAAGAAGTGACAAGAATAAGAGTCAGATGACAAAATAAATTTAAAACCATAAACTAAACAATGTGTTTGGTTATACAGTGAACCCTCGATAAGTCGGACTAAATGGGGGAAGAAGCTGTCCGAGTTACGATTTGTCCGTGTTATCGCGGGGTGTCCGGGGAGGAGGGGTAATCAGTTATTAATCACAAGAAACGCAAAGAAATTAGTACGCTATCATTTCTACAAGCAAAAGAGGCTGCAATAAATACTGTTTTGTACGTAACTATCGTATCAAGTTACGGGAGCCCGCCATGCAGTGGGAAAATTAACGCTAACATGGAGGACTATAAAAGAATGTCAAACAATGTGGCCAGTCAGGTCTTTATTTATTTTTTTATGCTGCTACTTATGGCTGATCCTTTTTTTTATCTCTGTGCTAGAAGCTGGCACCAATGCACCCTTCTAGCACATAAAAGTTTTCGTCTGGCTGGCGACAGCTAATGTGCATGCTTGCACGTGTGAGAGAGATAAGAAAAGATCGTTGGAGATAAGCTAGGGAGGATGCGAGCGGAAGTAGTCTAGGTCAACCGGTACAGTCTCATGCAATACAAACACCGTACGTGACCACATGCATCTCACACAAGATGTTTACATTGAAAAATACCTTAAGTCCGTATGTCACAATGTACGGGCAGCAGCCAGCTGCTAGCCTGACAGTTACTCTACCCTCCTACAAAGTTCCAAAGGTACAAAAATAATTTTCCTCATATACACAAATAAAAACGGTACTGTAATTAACAATCCTTCTGGGTCACTGTACATATCTGAACACATTTTAACACTACTAATTTTAAAATTTAATTTTATGTATGTAAATTGCATCATAGAACACATAATTTACTTACACAAATTGTCATATTATAAAGCAATAAAATGTTAATCATGTTCAACAGAGTTACCGTATTTACTCGCGTAATCGCAGCATATTTTGGACCAAATTTTAGGCCCAAAATGTGTGGTGCGGCCATTATAAGGGGTTTTAAAAAAAATTACCTTCTAAATTTTTTTGGGGTAAAATATAACAAATGTACATTTTTTCTATATTTACTCGTTTATAAAGTGACCATTTCTTCTGAAATAAAGAAAAAGATTTTGTCTGTGTATAGTAAACATGAAAAAATTAGGACTACAAAATCTTGTTAATCCATTCATGTGTGTCACTCAATGAAAATCGTTTAAAATTATCCGGCATAAGACATTTACATTTTACGGTCCATTACATGTACGCTATTATTTCCCATGAAGTAGTTTATAAACAAATCTGATTCACGCTTAAAACGTTACAACTCTCCAGACGCCTTTACGTTATCAACAGAGCATCATCAACAAGCGAGCGTGACTCATCGTGTCCGGCTTGGGCATGGATGTTGTGTTGTTCTTTCACCACCCACATCGGCTCTTGAAAACATCTTTGTTAAAGGGGTGTAAAACCCTCTTACCAATTTTTCTACATCACAATGCGAAGCAATGATTTTTAATTTTTCTTTAATGTCCGGAACAATTTGTTTTGCAGCCCTCAATTCATTGTACATACCAGAACAAAATAATTTTCTGTTTATATGTCATTGTAACCCATAGTTACCGTCATTTCACAAGCACCATACTGAAATGTTTGTTTACGACACACGTGCGTGCCTGGCTCACTGGGTGAAGATGGAGGAAAGATAAAGAAGTGAGAGGTCGGCCTGCTGCGTTGCATCTTTACTCGTGCATCGCACGCCTTGCTAGCAACATTTTACCACATGGAACTTGCAAGATATTTACTGTGGGATTATTAAAGGCTAAGTAGCGATGGACGACTATGTTATAAAGTTTAGTACTGTTCTAAAATATAATGTAATGAATTTAAATCCAGCAGAAACGATTTTTGGTTTTTTAACCAAGAAATAATTAACTAATAATAATTAAAGTTTTTTTAAAAATTCTGTCCGAGTTATCCGAAGTCCGGGACATCGAGGTCCGAGTTATCGAGGGTTCACTGTATGTCTAAAAGAAATATGTAAATATATTCAACATAAACTGTTTGCTTATATGATTTAGTACTGCTGTCTAAAATTTTAAATTAAATTAGCTATACTTTACATTAGCATATGAAACCCTGCACCATCAAAGATACTAAAAAACTTTCAACAGCAGAATATCTATGTATATAAAAATGTAAGTCTACCTGTGTGCTTGTAAAGTTTATGCTCCAATATCATTCATACAATTGCGAAGTATGTCTTGATGAGTTTTGCATGCACCCATGAAGGATTCTCATAAAAAATTTTATAGTATATCGCTGTACTAGTTCAATACTCAGACATCTTTAAAAACCTCATTTTAAGATAATCCACTGTAAACTTTTAAATCACCCACGATAATTTGGCAACACTGTAAATATTTGTAACAACTTTTAAGTAGTTTAGCATGTGATTTTACAAATAATATATGATTAGTAATAAAATAGAGAAATTCTATCAGCAGTAATAATTTGGTGGACATAAACATTTTGTAAGATATCTTGGTATTGGACCGAAACACATTTCCAGCTATACATTCTTTTGTGGCAGACAATATTTAGTACACAAAATCAAATATTTTTGTTGCCTATTCCAAGACACTTTTTAAGAAGACAATATTTAATATATTCTGTCAAATATTTACTAGCCAAATCAAAAGCTGTTGTAACAATATTAAATGACCTGCAGTGTTATCTTATTGATACAAAAATCAATAGCGTCAAATATGTCTATCAAGTCCTATAAAAATTGTTTGCAATAATTGCTTTCTTTGACATGCTGGTATGCTGTGATTACAAAAAAAAAATACTGAAGCACTAAAAAAATTAAAAGCAGATGTTGGCAACAAAGACAATATTTTCCAAAAAGGTTTATCTTGGTCCATTGCACTGAATGCAATCCTCTGAAGAAATCGTGGTATACACCAGGTATATGAGACGATGCACATAAACTTCAATCTTGCTTTTTGTTCTTGGTAGTATTTTGTGCCTCTAAGTACAGCTGTTTCAAGTGAAGTGTGGATCTATGTCCTCGTTGGTTGAGACGAACATTCAAAATCTTGTATTCATCACTGAATGAGGACTTAAAATGAACTTTATTAGGGTGTTCTTTTGTCACATGCCACTCACTAACTTCATTCCAAATAACCTTGTGACCTGATTCATCCACCTGAAAATTTGACCCAATGTCTTGTGATGCAGTCTTCCAGTCAACAAAATCTTCAATGCTCATTTCTTGCACAATGTAGGGTTTACCAGTGTTGTTGTTGTTTTTTTTTTTTTTTTTTTTTTTTTTTTTTTTTTTTTTTTTTTTTTTTTTTTTTTTTTTTTTGGCCAGCATTATAACCTGTGAAGGGACATAAATTGATCAACTTTTCAGAGCTCTAGATTTTTCTTTTTCAATGAGAGAGTGCATGTTGTCCCCTTCATTTTGCATATGAACAACAACAAAAAATCTGTGAGTTATTGATTGAATGGAAAGGGTGCTCTATTAAGCAATGTAAATATTAGATTTACAATTATACTGAACTTCGACTAATTATTGTGAAGATACACATACACACACCCCAACCCACATATGCACTCATAGACACACAGTTATAATCAGATATCTTTAATTTCATTTTTTGCTGTATGAGGCACAGTAATACATATAGACAGCCCAGAAAAATGTAAAACTCAGAAATATTAGACTTTACACACTTCTTGAGTATGGACTTTTCTTTATTCTCAATAGTATTTGTGATTTATTTGTGGCATTTATCCGACTCATCCACCATGTGCTGAAATGAATCACTGTCGAACATATTTTTGAAAACATCTAATTCAATAGCATTTACAAGCAACTCCAAATCAGCTGTGATCCCTGAATAAGTAATCAAAGTAAATTGTTTGTGGGTGGAAATTTTTTTAATTTTTTCCAAAGTACAGACGTTAGAAAATATTGATGATTATCTACACTTACTTGTGTTTCTGACCTAGGGGAAAACGTTTACACTACTGATATATTTCTGTCTGAATTAAAATCACTTAACAAACATTCACCATCATTGGCTTATTCTTGGTTAGACAAAATTTTGTAAAGTTATTTTTTGGAAGGTGTTTATACACAATTAGGTTTAAGTTTTAATATCCAATTCGCATAAAATAACACGAAATCATACTATACAAAATGAATCATTACATTCCTCACAAAAAATCATACTTTGCAATGGGACCAAAAAATTAAATGCAACACGCACTATTGGTGCAAAATTTTTCATGCAACAATAGATAAAATAAAAGATTTTAATGTATCAAATAGTGATTCAGTAAATGGTTTCAAATCCACTTCTTAAAAAATATACCTTCTTCAAATTGTAATAAAATCCTACCACCACAACACCTGTTTGGTGAAAAGCGAAAAGAAGAGCAATTAGTGGCATAATATTAATTTGCACAAACTCTATGAACGTCAGTCGAAATTAATATTGCATAGCTTAGTTACATTTTAAAATATGTCCATGTAATTTTAAACTAATATTAGAAATAACAATATATTTTTGAAAAAAATAAATATTATGAAAATTTTTGAGGTGTTGAGCCGTTAAATGGCCCAATTTACTCTATCGGACTCAAGGCCTTAATAAACAAACACTCAGAAGGCTTAACCCCACGGATGAGCTCGCACAACAGGGCAAGACTCAAGCAAAACTCCTGCCTATTCTTAAAGATGTAGGCTGCAAGGTTTGTCAACAACAATCTTGAACAAAGAAAACTCGGGCAAAATCACTAATCACCAATATATTCAGGTACTTTTCAAATTTACAAGACTTTACAATACAATGCATACATCCAATAGGACTTCATGCAAAATGCACACAGTTCTAATTTACACACTCTTAAATCGTCGAATGCCCACCACAAAAAAACAATAAAGGGCCTGATGCTTATTATAATTACAATCTGACGCATTGAGTTTTCTGCCACAAAACCTTAACTACACTCAGAACATTCATACACATTTAGTCTCCAGCAGTTTTCGGGAAATCAGGAGGTTAGTAGACAATCTCCTTGTCTGAGGGCGACATTAAATTTTCAGAAGCTCATCGGCCTGCGCAAATCCAGGCACCTTAGCATTTGCCGTTACTCGGCTCTCCCGGTCTCGCTAAAGGCCCCGCTTGACATAAAGGGAAGCTAAATGTTTGCCATTTGCCCAAGTTCAGTGGACCTTCAAGGCGATAAATGCACCGGCACAGAAACAGTCGGGGGTGACGCACCCATATCTCGATGTTATGCCGTCAGCTTAAGCGGACTCACCACACAAGCAGCAATGTCCCTTGGTATTTGCTCCAGCCCACTTTGCCAAGCGAAGCAGAGAGCCCACAGAAGTCCTGGTTACCATCCGGCAGCACTCGTTAATTCACCATTTCCACAATGAGGAGGGCTTCCCCTCCTAGACCCTTCCTCGTCCACGCCCGACACAAGAGTGAGTTCTCTTGCTCGAGCGACCGCCAGCTTGACTTGCCGACGCGTGCGCCCCTACCGCCAGTCGACGGAACCAGACCACCCCTCCCCTCCCGGGCCTACCCCTCCATGGCCAGTGGAGTGGGAGGTCTGAAGAGGAAAGGGAATGCGCCGGCACCATCAACTGGGGCTTCCACTATTAATCACCCTAGCAGAGATCCTCGAGACCTCAGGAAAACCAAGAAGAAACCCGCTAAAAACCCCAAAACCCAACCTGGACTCGGGAATCATCTAAATTACTCCTAATAGAAAGCCCCTTAACTAAGGGTGATGGCTCAGTGTAACAATAACTACAAAACTGTTAGGAAAGAGTGAAAAAAGATACAGCATAGCTAGGTTACATGAATTTGTAAATGTAATTCTGAAATTGATGGTAGAAATAAAAACACATTTTTGAAAATTTCAAAAAATATTTTTTTTTGCAGTGTAACAATGCTAACAAAAATATTTTTTTTTTGCAGTGTAACAATGCTAACAAAAATATTAAGACATTTTGTAAAATGTTATTGCCTATCATAGTATCATTTTTAAATTAGTACATGTAATATTGAAACTCATGATAGAAATTGATCATTCTTAACTACAGTAGAAGCTCGGTACACCGCGCTTCAATAAACCGCGCATTTGGCTATATTGCAGGGTAATTTATGTCCCCCAAGCTAATGTACCTTAAACTTCAAAATCATACTATGTACTTCAAAGGGACGTTTGTTTTGCCGGTCAAATGATTAAATGTGAGGGGCGGAGAAGGACAAAAGGCAGCGGACAGGAAGCGGTAATGCATGTGTTCAAAGTTTGGCAGGCCAGATGTGTTTGTTAGTCGCAAGAAGTCTTGACGTCTCGCTGTGCAGCGGTGCGGAAGGCCTCTTGTTATGGGGTGGTAGGACTGGAGAGGAAAGTATTGCTTGGAAGGGGGAAGGGGCAGAAACTGGCACTAGAGAATCCCCAGCCTCTACATGGGTGGGAAGTGATAGTCACAGCTGATGACGCACTAGCAGCTGCCAGGAAGAATTTATTGCGATCAGTTCAGTTTTTTATGTGGTGCGATGTTGCAGAAAGAAAGGCTTATTTGGTGAAAGACAAGTTAAACATTAACGACATAACATAAACTACAGTAATTTAACAGTTAAACTGGAGAACTGTATTACAGTCAGCCCACCTTATACGTGGAATTCGTATCCGCGGTTTTCACCAACCGCGGTTGGAAAACGAGGGGAAAAGAACATAAAATATAAACATGAAATTCTTAAGAATTCGTATTTTTGCGCGCGTGCACATTGTTTGCCGTACCAACTACTAGCGTGCCACTTGTGCACGAGATAGCAACTAGTTTTATGTTGTCACCCACTGTTATCTACTCTGTTACGCAATGTGCTTGGTGTATACGGTATGTTTGTTTACCAGCGGTCAGCGGATGGTGTGGGCAGCAGGGGCAAGGAAGCGATGCAGTGTCAAATGTGCAGGCGGCAGTACTTCACTAGCATAGATCTTATCACTTGCCGCACACTTCCAAAACTAAATGATTTGATATCTCCCGCAGGCTGCGTCGCCTGCCTGCAAACTGCTTCCACGCAGAACACACGTATGTATTTAATTACATTGTATTGTTTGCTCGCTTGCCGCCCGCCCGCATGTAGTACACGGCCCTGAAGTGCCTCTACTGTGTGCAATTATACACGATTCCGTGGCCTGCAGCATAATTTTTCCTAAAAGGAAAGACTGTATTGATCCTTCTAAATTGAAGAGAATATCGCAAAATTCTTACTTTGACTGACAAAATGAAAAAGCTACATTTAACCAAAGACATCTGTTGCAACTGGCCGCAGGTATGGGGAAAAAAACGAGTGTGCCATTCGTACGTCTCGAAATAATGAACAAAAAATAGGATCAAGTGTTAGTACTGCACTGAAAATGGCAAAAAAAAAATCAAGCTAAGTTAATTAATTGCAATCAGTGGCGCTGTATTAAAACGGAAACCACTAACACTTTATCCATGTTTACCAGTGAAGTTAAATTTTTCAGTGATGTGTGAAAAGAAACTGCGCCATGTCTATTCTAGTATAATAAGTAATGGCGTATTAAAAACGAAACTGCTAACATCGTTAAATATTTTATGTTTATGATCAGATTCTTTTCTGTAATTGATATGCACGTCATACAAACAAGAAATATTTAGAGACAAATGCAAAATATTCACGCCCATGTTGTCTTAATTGTGCTTGTTCCGCTGTTGTTTTATGTATTTGACAAACGCATTACATGCGAGAAATAGTGTTATCAGATGCCATTCTATCAATGCTTGTGGAGACACACTCTGTCTGCCCAGCGCACATCCTTGACAGTGTAGAGTGGGTGGAGAGATAGCGCGGCAGATCAGACCCGTGCTGTGTTGTAACGTCATCAGTAGCCGACCACCTGGCTCGCGCATGCTATTGCCAAGTCACAGCGACCGCTCGCAGTGTGGCTGCCATTGTATCTAACTTGCGCCAGAATGCACACGCTACGAGTAATTTTTACAATATTTAAGTGTTGTGGGGCACTTTACGAACGTATTAAATATCTGTACCTCGCATAAATATAGTAGCATTTGAGTTTAGGGGTTAAATTTTTTTTATTAATTGTATGTAGTGGTTTATGTAGGTTGCTACGGTGTCTTGAATATACGCTGTTTTCATTATCCGCAGATTTCCTGGAACGAAATACCGCGGACAAGGCTTATAAAGGATGAAAGTTTAACGTGATACGGTGGCAAATAAGAACATTGCGGTGCTAAATTACACTTTATTTAAAAAATTTTTTGTTCTTTCTGGTCTATCTCGGTACAGCGCGCATAGGCTATAGCGCGGGTTAGATTTAAGTCTCCCGACATAAGTGCTTTATCGAGCTTCTACTGTATATCTATTCTAGCCAATCAACAGTGTTATGTAAGGCCCTTATCCTGAGTAAAACCACTGATAATAATTTCGCCTATAGATTTAAGGGACCTTTCCAAACACAAAGGTTCCTCACTCCAGTTACACAGTTGCACTTGTGACCCAACTAACGGGAAATTTCTGACACAGGCTCACGTTTCCCAGGTTAAGAAGTCTTCAAATAACCTCGTTTAGGTTAGTTTTGTCCGAATGTTGTTTTATGCATATGGTGGCCATGTGGTATGAGCACCCTCTTGTCCTTAATTTACCATAGCATGCATTGTTAGCATACTGGACTGGCCAAGGTGTGGTCCCCCAATTTTACCTCAGCACGCTGATAACTATCAGCTTCACGGACTGATTTCACAGATAGTATCCTGCTCTGAGGATGCTACAACCTATGGCAATAAGTCATCTTCATTTAATTTTTGCCCGGTGGAATTCAACACCAAACTTTATGCTGTAAGATTATAAAATGTAACTTATTTCATTGTTTATTTAGCTTATTCTCTTAAAGTTAATTTTTACGGGGTCCCATTTCTGTAATAATGTATCAGTTTCTTAGGTAATGTAATTAAATGTGTACATTTAATAACCAGGAAACTGTGTAGACAAATACCTAATTTTTCATATAAAACTACTGACACTTGAACCAATGTTTATTTTTTTGCAACATATTTACATAATGCAACTTGCCTCTCAGTTAATTAAAATATTAATAAATATTTGTTCTATGATGTCACTGTTTACCAAAATGCAATAAATCACAATTAAAGTAGCAGATTTTGTTAATAGTGGCATGGTTACACCTTTAGTTGCTGTAGATATGTAATGACCTTGAGTTTTACATATTCACCAATATTAAAATTGCTCTATTTCAGTATCAGTAACCAAAGGAGTGTAACAGTACGTGTTTGCTGAATACAGTACATGTTATTTACACCATTATTTAATTATTATATTCATGCTTAAATAAAATGTTACGTCAAAATACATGAAACCTCTATTTGCAACATTATTTTACTAAGAATTGATAAAGGAGATTTCATTAAAATAGAATGATGATAAAAATTTTGCCATAAACCTGCCGAAGTCAGTAGGTTTTCAATTAATACACACAAAATACATTTTTTTAAAATAAAAATCAGTATAAACATCATGTTTCACAAGTTTATGCAACAAAAATAATTACGTAAACTGTACTTTCTTTAGTACTGCAACGTGCCTGATGTCAAAAATCTCTGCAGTCTTTTTTGACTACCAAGTACAATTCCATTTCACCAATCAGTATTTTGTCATGAATAATTTACGAAACACAGAGAAAATCCGGGTGACGCTGCCTATTCATCAGACGGTTAGGTTTAACTGATTTTCACTTTTCAGTAACTACAGCCACGCAGCGTGCAGGAACAATTAGAACAACGGTGGCACAGAATAAAGTAGTAACGAAAGCGACAAGACATGATTTTTTATCGTATTCATATTTTCTTCAGATTGTCAAGGTGTCTCAGTATCCCAACCTTGTATCACTATACTCTTTCCTCAATCTCCACTTTCTTTGCACATGTGTGGTTGGCTCTTCAGAGGCCGACACAGAGCTCGACGATGCACCTGACTGACTTGAATCTTAAGTGGGTGTTGAATAATCATCCATGACAGTAATGTAGCTGTTGAGGATTGTAACTACCCTGTAAATATTTCATTGTGAGCTATTTGAGTGTTCAACATAAGGAACAGTTTTGTATTTCACTGAGCATATTTTTCATACTTGGTTGCGTCACTTGTCAGTATGTTGTACCGATTTGGGATACCGTATTTTTGATAAATGGAGTATTGACCAACCTAGATTTTTAAATTACACATTTAGGCATCTCATATTTTGAAGTCTAAATATTAGTAAAATATGAAGCTAGACAGAGTACATGTTCATTTCCAGGAATACTTGCAAATAGTGTTTAATAATTAGTGTAAATATTGCTGAAAATTATTATTTGTATTGATATTGTAAATAATGTGAAGTTCTCAACATTACATAGAACATGAAATATTGCAAAGTTGAGTAACAAATTTGCAACTAAAATGTTTAGTGCCTTGTGTATACTGACTATGTATAGTTTAGTGCTAAAAGTAATGTCACAAAATTTTTACTTATTTCAAACACATTTCATTACTGATAAATTTAATTTTTAGCCGTGTATTTGTGCACTATGGCACATAGTAATAGTAACACATGTAATCATGATAATAGTGTTAGTGTTAATTATGGTGGGGGTAGTGTGATGAAAATGATAGTGGTAACAATTGTAGCAAGAGTTATAGTGGTGGTAGAGGTGGTAATAGTAGTGCTGGTCTTAGCAGTGGTATTAATGGTAGGAGTAAGGTTGGTCTTAGTGGTGGTATAAGTGGTATTAGTAATGGTAGTGATAGTGGCAAAAGTAGTGATAATAGTGTTATTAAATGTAGTAGCAGTATGCAATGGTAATAATGGTAATTGTGGTGGTATTCATATAATTGGTGGTAGTGGTAATATAGGTGCACAATCCTTTATCCGAAATCCTCGGGGCTAGCAGCGTTTCAAAATTTGGTATTTTTTGGTTTTCGGAAAAAATTAATAAATTTTGATTATGCCTTGTGCATTCACGGAGGGTTTTCGACACTATACTATGAAAAAATATATTTATTAATGGTAAACAAATACAGTGGAATCTCGAACCTCAGTTTTTCGGCTGACCAACAAAGAGAATGCAGAATGCGGGAAAATGACTAACACAGTCTTGTAAAGCAACCAAACGTTATACATAATACATAACCTCAATTTGCTTGATCGTTGGAAACCAACAGCCAAAATGACTATTATTAAAATCATTTAAATATTTTATTTCCTCAAATAAAAATAAAATCCAACTTGTAAAACTGTAGAGATCAGCTACAATAATCACACTCACTAAAATTTTGCCACATGTGTAATGCTAACCGTACTTTAAAATTTCGTTACAAGGCATCTTAATATCATAGAACAATCAAAGCAAGGTCATAGATGTTGGATATATTTTCATTATCGCCAACCCACAAGTTCTGAATATGTTTTCATTGCAGCCAACTTATGAAAGCAGTAAACACATAAGAACAAGAATAACATTGTATGCTGTCACACTGTAGCCAACCTATAATACTATTACAGTGAACCCTCGATAACTCTGACTAAAAGGGGGGAGATTCTGTCAGAGTTACAATTTGTCCGTGTTATCGAGGGGCGTCCGGGGAGGAGGTGTAATCAGTCATTAATCACAAGAAACGTGAGGAAACCAGTACGCTATCATTTCTACAAGCAAAAGAAGCGACAATATATACTGCTTTGTATGTATCAATTTACAGGAGGGGGTAGTGGGGAAATTATCACTGTAACGTGAGAAACTATAAAAGAAAGAATGTCAAACAACCTGGGCTGGCAGATTCTTTTTTATTTACTTTTTATGCTACTTCTGGCTGATCTTTTTTTATCTGTGCTAGAAGCTGGTACCAAGGCACCCTTTGACCACATAAAAGTTCTCACCCCCTTCTCTCGTCTGGCTGACGACAGTTTGTGCGTGCGCGCGTGTCTGTGTGAGATAAGCTAGGGTGGTAGAGCGCGAGCGGAAGTAGTCAAGGTCAACCCGTACAGTCTCAACAGCAATAAAAACACTGCATGTGACCACACGCAACTCACGAGATGTTTACGTGAAAAATTGCTTTACATCAGCATGTCACAGTGTCTGCAGCCAACTGCTAGTTTCCTACGAGAAATTGTTTTTTTCCAAGGCCTGTTTGTTAGAATATGAGGCCAGGAGCAATGTAAATCCCAGTCTACCTTTCCTCTTTTTTTTGTTTAGTTGAAGTCACGGCCGTGGTTGAAGTGATAACGTGCCCTTGTAGGCCTCCCTTCATACTATCTTACCTTGGCTGCGTCGGCATATATCAGTGACGTCTTTACACACTCTTTACACTTAAAATAAATTTCACAGATACCATCAACATTAACGGGACCTCAATAAAAGCACATTCACTTTTTACCATTTAACTTTTTCAAAAGTGAGGCCATCTAGAATGTGCAACCCGGGGCAAAAGCCTCTTTCTGCCCCCTCCCCTTTTTATAATTTATTATTAAGCCCTGTTTTTTTTATATCGCGCCGGCCTCTAGCGTAGTGGGTTAGGCACCAGTTCACGGTGCGAGAGGCCCTGGGTTCGAATCCTTGCTCGGGCATGGATGTTGTGTTGTTCTTTCACCTCACTTCACCCTCATCGGCTTGTAAGACGTCGTTAACAGGGCCGTAAAACCCTCGCTCACCACCTTGCCTACATTGCAATGCAAACCAATGGATTTTAATTCTTTTTATTAATGTCCGGAACAAATTGTTTTGCAATCTTGAATTTATCGCACATACCAGAACAAAATAAATTTCCCTTTAGGTGCCATTGTGACATGTAGTTTCCTTCCAATTTACAAGCACCACGCTGAAATGTTTATTTATGACGCACATACGTGTGTAGCTCGCGCGGTGAAGAGGGAGGAGAGATAAAGAAGCGAGGTCTGCCTGCTGAGTTGCATCTCTACTCGCACGCCTCGCTAGCAACATTTAACCACACGGAACTTGCCACATATTTTACGGTGGAATTACTAAAGGCTACGTAGCGATGAGCAACTGCTTTTAAAGCTTAATACTGTTTTTAAATAAAACGTGATGGATTTAAATGAGGCAAACCCAATTTTCTTATGATTTTTGACCAAAAAATAATTTAATTAAAATTCATTTAGTTTTTTGAAATTCTGTCCGAGTTATCCGAAGTCCGGGACATCGAGGTCCGAGTTATCTAGGGTTCACTGTAATTGTAACAGTTTTAGATTATTTTACGCTTTTTTATGTTTGCTAAGTGGGGAAAAATTAACAATGCACGCAATCTTTGCCAAATGTACTTATTTATTTTGAATGGACAAGCCACATGACTCAAACTTGTCGGTTGCTGTAGAAACAAACATTTCTCCGCTGGAGACTCGAAAAAATTTTGGATTTTGGAGTCATTTGGATTTCAGAATTTCGGATAAAGATTGTGCACCTGTATTAGCAGTGTTAGAGGTAGTGGTGGTAGTAACAATACTGGTAGTAGTGGTAGTAATGATGGTTGTAGAAGTGGTTGGTGGTGGATGTAATAGTCATAATAAATGGCAATAATAATGCTAGTGGCAGTCATGGTTGTAGTAGTAATGCTAGTTGCAGTTATGGTAATAATAGTGATGATAGTGGTATTGATAGTAGTAGTAAAGGAGGTATTAGTCATTATATTAGTAGTGGTGGCAGTAATAGTTAGAATAACAGTAGTAACAATTGTAGCGGTTGTGGTGGCATTGGTTGTAGTAGTGGTATGGGTGTTAGCAGTATTGATAGTATTGATAGTATTGATGGTACTGGAAGTGGCTGTAGTAAAGGTAATTGTAGCAGTATTAGGAGGTAGTGACATTAGAGCAGTGATTGAAATTCTAGTTAGAGTATTGTTAGCAGCTGTATGGGTAATGGTAACAATAGTATTGGCAGTGATAGTGACGGTAGTAATGGTTGGGATAGTGGCTGTAGTAATGTGATAGTTGTGTCAGTAACAGTGATAATGGTAATGGTATTATTGGTGATAATGGTAGTGAGAATAGTGGTGGTAATGATGACAATAGTTGCAGTAGTGGTGGTAAGTAGTGCTTAAGATGGTAATATAAGTGACTGTGGTTGTGAAAGTAATAGTGATAGTACTGCTGAGGGTGATGGTAGTAATGATAGTGACAGAATACGTAGTCTTGGTGGTAGTGGTGGACAAAGTAGAGGTGGTAGTGGTGGACAAAGTAGTGGTGGTAATAGTAGTGGTGGAAGTGGTGATAATCATGGCAGTAGAGTGATTCTAATAATGTGGGGGTAATACTGTAGTGTGGTGGTAGTGGTGTGGAGGTAGTGATATGGTGGTAGTGGTACAGTGATAGTGGTAATAATAATAATAATAGTGGTTGCAATAGTGGTAAAAATAGTGGTAGTGGTGTTGCTAAAAGTAGAAGTTATAGAGTGGTGGTTCCAGTGTAATTTATTAATATAGATAATGTAGCAGTAATGCTAGTAGTAATGATTATTAGTAGTGATGATAATAGTATTAGTAGTAACGGTAGTACTGGTGGTATGTTGTGAAAGAAGTAGTAATTATGGTAGTAATGGTGAATATAGTGGAGAAAGTGATGGTTTTGGTAGTAATAGGAGCAGCAGCAGTACAATGCAGATATTTATAATTAAGTGTGATTTCAAATTTTACTATATCCGATTCATAATTAAGTAAGCATGTTTGAAAACAACCTTTGTAATAAAATCACTGCCTTACCGAGTGGAATTCAACATAAATAATAGTTTTATCCAAGTAAATAGAGGACTGAATTTAGGAAAGTAATTTTCAATTGTCACTTGTTACTAAACAGTGTAGAAACGTATAACATCTGAAGTGCTTACTTTGCTTGAAATGAACCTTAAGATGTTTTACCTGTCTTGGTAAAGCTGGTGATCCCCCGTACCAACGAAACAATGCTTTCCACAAAGATTCAGGAACCAATTCAAAGTCGCGTCCCCGAACCAACACCAAGTTTCTCTTCAGCTTTCCACCTTCACCAGTCAAGTGTGTAACCTATTTAAGCAGAAAAACAAATCACAGTTAAAATAACCACTATCGAAGAAAATATCACCTTCTTGTGTGCAGAGTACTAACAAAACACTATCACATTACAATAAAGAACTGTTGACTACTACAATTTCAAAAGGTTTGGTATGATTTTTTAGAAATTGCCAGCATGGGCACAAATGGTGTTGGCGCTCCTAGCCTTGTACCAGTTTAAATGACATTCGACCCAACTACCATTTTGGGTTGTGATGACCTTTACATGCGATTTTGCGAGCTCCAAGCTCATCCCACTTCAGAGATGAACATTTAATTTTTCACTTTGCCCCAGCAGAGGTGCAAAGCCATAACTTGTTAAATAAAAGACGTATTAAAATTATTTTAAAACAATTAATAAAATATTTGTTACTTAAGCCACAAAAATTTTATTCCTTTTGTACCGGGAGTCTGGGTCTCCGGTTCACTACACCTGAAGATCTGTTGGATATACAATATCTTGGACTTGCAGTGAGGTTGCTATGGAGGAAGTTAGTGTGTGTGCCCTGTGCGACAAGTGGTTTGAATACCCCGCCCAGATTTCGGCCGTGCCCGCTCGCCGTCGGATGGGCTCGTGTTCGCTCTCCCCTCCTTCCCCCACTTCCCCCTCCCGTGCCTAGCTCAGACGCTCAAGTCGGCAAGAGAGGGAGTCTCCTCCTGGGCCCGATCGTGGGCGGTTGTGTTTAGCTTGCGACCGCAACACCTGAGCCGTGTTATCGGTAAGTTCTTCTTTCGTATAATTGAGTTTGGTGTTTCTGTTTTCTGCGTACTTTCAGTTAGGTTTGGTTTAGTAATTGTTTTCGTTTATGATACGTCGAGTGTGTGCTGTCGCGGCCGCGAGCCTAGTACAACTTGGGATTGGTCCCTGCCATTTTTTGGAATAAAGTGGCGCGCGTGTATCGCCCACAGCAGTATTGTATTTTTCATGTTAATCTTGCACCGTAAATCTGTGTAAATATTTCGGTGGAGAAAATATCCTGTGTACAATTTTTCATAGTTCGTATGATAACGTGCGTTATATAAAATTGTTTTGCCAAGTTCTGTCTTACATCATTGGTAACTTTGATAACCCTGTGTCAATTTCGTGCATTATGTGTGTTCTAATGGGAAGGGTACTGGTAAGTGGCATTGGGCCTTGGTCGATGCCTAGCAACGCCAAGATTAGCAGCCTGTTTCAACTGTGTCTGCTAGATGCGGGCTCAAACGCTGCGCGACTCTGCTAGGCTGTTTTGCTTGGAGAGTTGTTGAGGTTTAATGTAAAAGGACACACACTGCGACATTACGACATACAGTAGGGGACTTCGTTAGGCCGTGTGTGCTTGTGAACACTATACGTAGGGGTCTTGTGTTGCGTCATGGCAGACGTTACGGAGTTTGTGATGCGCTACAGTTACTTAGAGTTACGCCAGTATTTGACAGAGTCTGGGGTCGAATTCGAGCCTTCAGAAAACATCACTGCGTTGCAGATACGCGCGCTGATGTATATTAATTTGTTGCATAACATAAGCAACACGCACTTGGGAGGTTCGGCATTGACAGGAGAAGGGCCTGTCACTGCAGCACAGACTATTCTAATAGGACGGTTGAACTGGGTTCCGTCGCTTAGTGTGTTGCAACCTGATGACGTATTACGTTTTCTTGTTGCAACCGACAATGTATTCTTTGGAATGCAGCAGCAGAAAACCTGAGAATCTGTTTTTAACTTTTTTGTCGTCTAGGCTCGACAGACAAGCTGGGGACGTGTTTGCGCAATTAGCACAACATGACGTAACTTATGAGAGCTTTAAGACACAGCTACTCGAAAATGCAGGGTCTCCCATGGCTTGGACTATGGTGAAGCAACAGTATGTTGACAGATTTCAGCGGGTAGGGGAAAGCGTACCAGCATACATGAGTGACGTTTTGACATACGCCCGTGCCATGAATGTGCACCTACGCTGTGCGGAGGCTAAGTTGGTGCAAGGTATAGTTGACTGAATGACGCCGCCAGCAAGGGCGCATCGCTATGCATCATGTGTTTCCGTGACACGAGAACAGTTAAGGGTTTTAGTTCCGGAAATAGAGCGGCAGCTGGCTCTAGATGCAGCTTCGCGACGTCGTACTAGTGAAGCTGAGGAAACAACGGTGATTGTAATTTGCGAGTCTGCGCAGCCGCAGGGTTTGTGCATGGCTATTAGGCTAGAAGCCCGTGCATCTGGGTGTGATAATGTACCGGAGTATGGACGTCGGCGGAATGTTCGACAGGTTGCCCCGAGGCAAGTAGAGCTTGTAGAGCCGAGGGCTGTTCTTGCGTCTAACGCGGAAGGTAGCAAGCAGGCTCGTGTTACGAGTAACCGTCTATGTAGTAATTGCTCTGGGTTCGGCCATATGGGACGTGACTATTCCAGCGTTGTTGTGGACCGGACGGAGCAGAAGTGTTTTTGCTGCAGAAACGTAGGACAAGTGCGAGCAAACTGTCCGGGAAACGGATTGCCCGCCGCACCTGTAAGTGCCACGGGTCACCGACGGGCACGCTATGACTGTTTCGTGTCCGTGCCGTGTTACGGTCATGAATGAACAGCTCTTGTGGATACGGGAGCGTCGCATTCTTTTGTGCGAGAAGAAATGTGGAATTCCTTAGTTCAGCGGAACCCACATTTATTAAGGGAGCTCCATACCACTGAGGGCTTGACCGTGCGTGTGGCAAATGGGCGCGTTGTGAGGTGTGTGAGATCGACGAAATTGGATTTCAAAATTGAACTATTTTCTTGGTCGCATGTTTTCTGGGTGGTCAAAGAACTAGTGGCCGACATAGTGTTGGGATTAGATTTTCTGCACAGGTCTCGTGCAGTGGTCGATGTTCCTGCAGGCCAGCTAGTGTTTAAGTTAGCGCCCGAGGTCCCGTGTCAGTTATTGCCTTCCGTAAGCCGAGGGGCAGCCCCCTTAGGTCAGATTTTGGAGACCACTGGTAGGAGTGTCAACAGTGTGGAATCATTATTAAGGGAGTTCGACAATGTGGTAGCCTTACGCATTGGTCGGTGTGACGTGATGCTGTATCGCTTTTCCGTCACAGATGACGTACCAGTTTGAGTTCCGTTTTACACCTACGCTCCTCCTAAGTTGGAGATAATGCGCGAATTGGTGGCAAAACTCTTGGACGCTGGTGTGATTTCTCTGTCAACCTCAGACTACACCTCGCCCTCCTTCATGGTTAAGAATGCTAATGGTGGCTTTAGGTTAGTGATGGACATGTCTGCGGTAAATCAGAAGATACACCTTGACCTGTTCCCTGCACCTACTGTAGATACAGTGTTGCAACATCTCAGGAAGGCGTCAGTGTACTCTGTAATAGATCTTAACGCCAGTTTCCTTCAACGCTTGCTGCACCCTGATTGTCGCAAGTACACTGCTTTCCGCACTCAATGGGCTCAATATGAATTTAACCGTATACCCATGGGGGCCAAGTTTGGCACTCAGGCCCTTTCATGTATCCTGGATCACGTGCTGGCAGATTTGAAGTTTAAGTGCGTGATCAATTATATTGACGATATTATCGTCTACAGCACATCTATGGACCAACACCTAGATGATTTGCGGGCTGTATTGACATGCCCGAGGGACGCCGGTTTGACCGTGAATCTGGCTAAGGTCACGTAGGCATCTTCCTCAGTGAAGTTCCTAGGGTATATAGTATCCAGGGGGGGCCTGGTCATGGATCCTGACTGGGTGGTCCCTGTGGTAAATTTTCCGCGCCCTAAGACCATGAAAGGCGTGTCCAGGTTTATTGGGCTTCTAGAGTATTATGCCAGGATTATTCTCCGGTTCTCGGAACTGGCTGCGCCGCTGAACCACCTTAAGAGGAAGGGCGCTGTGTTCGAATGGGGACCCGATCAGGAGAACAGCTTTAAGAGCCTTAAAGCAGCTTTGGCCACAGCGCCATCACTGTATTTAGCCGATTTCGACCTGCGCTTTGTGATTAATGTCGACGCTTCGAGTGTGGCCTTGGGGGCGACATTGGGACAGAGGAGGGATGGTGCGGTATGTCCAGTGGCATTCACTAGCTGGACTCTATCTGATTCTCAGCGACGGTTAGGCGCCTTCGAGAAGGAGGCCGTCGCTTGTGTCTGGGGCACCACCAAGTTTGAGTCGTTTGTGGGTGGCGTCGAGTTTGATTTGTGCACGGATAACCAGGCTGCGTCCTGGCTGCTTTCACACTCGAGTGAGTTTGGCAAACTGGGCCGGTGGGCGTATCGTTTGTTCCGGTTCCAGTTTGTCATAAAACACGTCCCTGGACACAGTAACGTGGCTGCTGATGCCTCGGCACGTATGTTTGGTTCAGACGACTATGAGGAATGCGTTCCCGCCCCTGAGGAAGTAGATGGCGTGTGTGCGGCCTTTCTGAATAGCAGTATGTTTTACCACCGTCTGAGTGATGCGCAGTCTGAAGATGATTTCTACAGGGGCTTGATTGACGCGATGTCGCGAGGTGACAATGTCCCTTATGCGGTCACAGATGGGCTTCTGTACTATACCAGGCGTCAGAAACGTGCTAAACGCCTGGTAGTCCCGGAGGTTCACAGGTCGGAACTCCTCAGGTATTTTCATGATTCCCCCTTCGGGGGACATTTGGTGCGTCAGGGCACCTTAAGTAAGCTAAGTGCCAGATTTTATTGGCCCACAATTTTTGCGGACGTACGAAGGTACGTGAGGCGCTGCGATGTGTGCTAGCGCGCAAAGCCCTGCCAAAATACCCGTGTGGGTATGTACAGCATTGAACAAATTACGTACTCACGGGAGGTGTTGCACTGTGACGTGTTTGGCCCACTCACTCATTCTACTAAGGGCAAAAAGTACATTTTAATAGTGCTGGATGTCTTTTCTAACTTTGTGTTTCAAATTGCTACACGTAGCATACGAAGTTCGGAGATCCAGCGGCACTTGACAGACAGTGTTTGGTCGGTGTTCGGCCCTCCCGTGAGCTTGCTTACAGACAATGCCACCTATTTTACATCTGCGTCCTTTAAGGATATGTGTTTCCGGTTGTCAATCAACCATTACATGTCCAGTCATTTCCCGTGCGGAAATAGGGTTGAACGCTTTAACCTGAATTTTAAGGTGAAGTCAGCGCTATACCATGAGAAACAGAACGTCTAGGATGAAGACCTAGATCTGGTCTCCATTGGGTTTAATTCCGCTGTGCACAGCACTACCAAGTACAGTCCTGCTCGCGTTCTGTTCAGGCGAGACTTATTACACCCTTTGCTCAATGTTTGGGGCGTCCCCTCCCCAGCGGCTCCGGTGTCGGATGCCACGAGAGAGCTCATGGCTGCCGAAGTGGTTGGGAACTTGTACGACGCACGTGAGCACCTTCAGGCGAGGTACAATGCTGAAAGAACTGAGTCTGATTTTCAGGTTGGAGATGCAGTTTCTGCAAGTCCTTTGTACTGCCCTTGGGACCGGATCAGCGTGGGAGCAAGTTGATGCTGAAGTATCAAGGCCCCTATGTGTTTCGATTCCTGGGACCCCGATACTGTTCTCCTGAAAGAGCCAGTGACTGGAAAAGTAGTGAGGAAGGCTCATGTCACTCATTTGAAGCGAGCAGGGAATTAATTGTTACTTTCTGCCAAGTTTTGTACAGGTCTGCAGGCGTGGTCATCAACAGCGGTATGAAGAACGGAAACGATTGGGACAACTCAGTTACAACGAATAGAGAGGGCAGGGCCCGCCCCCTCGCTTCTGCTTTTCTATGATTTCCCTCTCCCTTTCCCCTATTTGTGGCGCCGGGGAAGGCTCATAGTGTTTGTGTTGTGTAGTGTGTGTACCGGTACCGTGTTTGTGTGTAGGTGTTTTTGTGTTTTGTGTGTGTTTGTGCGTAGTGGTGTAGTACCAGCTGGTAGTATTATAGTGTAGCTCGGCTGAGACAGTGTTATGATGTTTTTATAGCGGTTTTTTTGAGCTCTGTTAGTGAATTTTTAACTAGCTTTTGTATATGAGTTTTTGTAATTTGGGTCAGTATTGGCCAGAATTTTCTAAACGGTGCTATTCAAGGCCATGTGGCCAGAAATTTAAAGCTGTAATTTTAATTGTTTTTTATATTGTGCCTAAGGGTTATTGTGTTTATGTACTGGAAAATTGTTAAATTCAATTGGAAATTCTTGTACGCTTACTGTGTTGCATGTGTACTATACCCTTTTTTACAGGGTTTGTGTTTTAAGAGACCAAATATTATGACTCTGGTTTGGTGTTTTTACATGCTCCATAATGGCGCCGGGCGGGCAGACCTTCCCTTTGTTCCTGGGCGACACGAGCTCTTGAGCATCAGAATGCTGGGCGAGGGCACCGCATGGATGGGATCTGGCACAGATGATATCTCCGGCATCCCAGACTGGCACGCTTTATCCTGAGCTTGATCGATGACCCTCTTACGCCTCCAGGGCATGGCCGAAGGTCTGTAGGTCCCTGTATGAAGGAGTAAGGAGGGGGGAGTTGTACCAGGAGTCAGGGACTCAGGTTCACTACACCTGAAGATCTGTTGGATATACAATATCTTGGACTTGCAGTGAGGTTGCTATGGAGGAAGTTAGTGTGTGTGCCCTGTGCGACTAGTGGTTTTAATACCAGGCCCGGACTTCGGCCGTGCCCGCCCGCCGTCGGATGCGCTCGTGTTCGCTTTCCCGTCCTTCCCCCACTTCCCCCTCCCGTGCCTAGCTCAGACGCTCAAGTCGGCAAGAGAGGGAGTCTTCTCCTGGGCCCGATCGTGGGCGGTTGTGTTTAGCTTGCGACCGCGGTGCCACACCTGAGCCGTGTCATCGGTAAGTTCTTCTTTCGTATAATTGAGTTTGGTGTTTCTGTTTTCCGTGTATTTTCAGTTAGGTTTGTTTTAGTAATTGTTTTCGTTGATGATATGTCAAGGGTGTGTTGTCGCGGCCGCGAGCCCAGTACGATTTGGGATTGGTCCCGGCCTTTTTTTGGAATAAAGTGGCGTGCGTGTGTCGGCCACAGCAGTACTGTATTTTTTATCTTAATTTTGCATGGTAAATCTGTGTAAATATCTCGGTGGAGAAAATATCCTGTGTACAATTTGTCATGGTTTATATGATAACGTGCGTTATATAAAATTGTTTTGCCAAGTTCTGTCTTACATCATTGGTAACTTTGATAACCCTGTGTCAATTTCGTGCATTATGTGTGTTCTAATGGGAAGGGTACTGGTATACTCTGTACCACATAAAGTTTCCAGATATTGACAGCAGATGCTGCCAACATATTTAATGTACCTATAATGTAAATAGTGTGTTGCTTTAAAATCAATGGAGCATCAGCTGGCCGCCATGTGCAGTAATGATGGCATCACTGATTAACACTTATTCTTGCTCACACCAGCAGGAAAATAAAATAGTGCACAGTGAAAATAATAAAATAAATATTCAGTGAGCAAAAAAACAATAAAATAGTAGGGCCTATATTATTTATGCATTCTATATATAAGGCTAATAAATGTATTTATTGTTCCGAGTTTGTTAACTTACACAGTAGAAATAATAATAAACGATGATTATTCATCTTCGCCAAAATCGCGTGACGGCCATGTTGTTTTGTGCGGGACTGTTGCGGGAAGGAATTTTCCAAGCGTGCATTACGGATTTTAGTGTGATGATTTTTAGTAATTATGTTCTGTGATATGAAATTGAAATGGAACGACTAAAAAATACGAGATGTAATCGCCAACGTCAGCAAGATATTGTGCGTGTTTACAACGGCCTCGAAGACATGATTCTAAAGGGAGAACTCGAAAGTTGTTCAAAGCTTGAAACGACGGGCCGGTTGCTTCAAATTTCATCAAAAACAGTTGCAAAGTAAGTGCAAATAAATTATGTACGTGACAATATTTGTAGTGAAATAGATTTTTATGGGGATATGAATGTCTAAGGCAATGGTTTATTGTTTATTTATTTTTTGTAATTTAAGTTAGGCCTACAGGTGCTGAGTCTGTGCGGGGGTTTTAGCATTAAATTGTTCAGATTTTGTTTCATTTCTTGAAAATTACGGCAGTGTTTCATGTGGATTAATTTTTGTTGCACCAATAAGCAATAAAATAATGGCATCATCGGGACAATCAGGCAATGATTAGACCAAAACGAGTGAATATTTAGGCCGAATTACATTACAGAAGCATGGCCTATATTATCTCTTTCGCTAACAAATAATAAATGTGTTAAGTTAATTTTCGTTCGGTAAACTTAAATTTATTAGGCCAAGTGTTTAAGGTATGGCAATAAATATGCTACTTAGGCCTAACTTATAAGACAACAAATTTTACTGAATTTTAAGAGAATAGGGGAACATGAATTAAAAACCTATGTTACAAAATTGTACATACGGCCATGTGGGCCTATTTGTTGTGACTGCCACTAGATTTAATTATG
>PNEQ01115841.1:0-24202 GCA_003012365.1 Medauroidea extradentata
TGTAGTGCGATCTAGCGACTTGCAACAAGAGGACTTCTTTGTTACTTAGGACGTGCTGTTCAGAAAAGCTACATAAAATGTTCACAAATCCCAACGGCGCAAAATTTGTTGTCAGTATGAGGGTGGCCACTCCTGTTGTTTTCGTGAAGGGAGAGTTTTAAATTGTGGTTTCTTCACGGGTTAAAGATCTCGATAACACTAATCATTGTGCGCAGAATTGTAATTTATCTCCACGTGGTTTCCGATAGTTTTGCTAAAAAAAACTATTTTAATAATCTATTTTCAAGGGTTAACATGTCCCTTAAAAGTAGCACTAGGCGTAAATTGCTTTATGTAACTATACCTCATTTTTTATAAGGAATCACAATCTCAACATTTGTACCTGTAGTTCAGAAACATTCTGTATATGTTAGGTTCCCACAAGAATAGACCAAATAGTTTCACAAGGTCGGTAGTTGAGTATTGTGTAACATCTCGTCTCCAGCGTGGGAATTACTGATTCGATCCAGACAGAGAACAAGGAAGGATGAGTGTATGGCCAGTGATTGGTCGGTATGCTTGAGTTACTAGTGGTTACTACATGTCGGTATGTCTATCTCTCTCTACCAAGTTTGTTTGTTTTTTCGTGGTTGACAGAATGGGGAATATTACTATAAATGCTGAGGTTCGTGTAACAAGGATTATGTTCTGGTTCATAGAAGGTAGAAATAATTAAATGAATAAAATACCAGGCAAGTAATATATATATATATATATATATATATATATATATATATATACGTACAGTAATGTACGTTAGAGTTAAAACACACGAAATGTATTTACGAATTATTAGTAGTATTTAAATTTGAAATATTACGATCTGTGTGTGTGTGTAATTTTTTTGGTACGCATTGACAGTATCGCTGCGTGAATAAGTTTGTTTCGCGTATATATATTTTAAAAAATGCTGCGCAAATTCTTTCAACTCCTGCAAAGCAACAAAACTACAGTAAAAGTAAATATTTTTAAAGGTATAATAGTTAAAATTATGCAGGCTACTTGACCTACATTTTATAATAATAACGATCTCTAAGTTTTGAAGCAAATGAGCTTTCCCCGAATTCTGCAAGATTGTCGGTGTTCTCATCAAACTTTCAGTAAATTCGCAGAACGTTGTAGTTGTGTGGGTGTTGCGCAGTGTATAACAAATTGCAAAAAGTAGCTTCTTCTAAGAAATGCTGTTATTAACGAGGAGGTAATCTTAATATATAAAATGAAGTGTCCTGTCACACTCACTCACTCACTCACTCACTCATCAACGCACAGCCCAAACCGCTGGACCTAGAACCATGAAATTTTGAGGGAAGCTTCCACTCGCCTACTAGGCATCCACTAAGAAAGGATTTTTCGAAATTCGATAATTAAGGGGGTGAAAAGGGGTGAAATGTGTTTTTAAAGAATCCTTGATATCTCATTAACCGGGAATGCTATCATAAATTTTTAACTTCATAATATTGCCCAAATAAATGCATTTTCGCAATTTTTTTCGATTTTGCGAAATTCGAAAATTAAGAGTGTGAAAAGCCGTAAAATGTGTTTTTCATTATTCCGTGATTACTCTTAAACCATTCAGATAGTTGGGTGATTTGTTTTTAATGATGCTTAAGTAAATATCTAAAAAATATTTTTCAGTTTTTCGAAATTTTACCTTGAAAGCCTTTAAAAAAATATAACGTGTTTTTTTATAATTAATCCCACTTATCTCCTAAACCAGTGGAAACATTGAAATAGTTTTTGCTTTAAAATAAATCTTATGTAAATATAAAAAAAATTATTAAATTCGTCCTTGTTAAAAAACTAAAATGTGATTTCAAATAATCATATGTACCGCTTATACCCGTTGAGATATCGAGATGATTTTTGATAAGAATGAAACTTATGTAAATATCTACAAATCAAATTCATGTTTTTATGAAATTCGAAAATTAAGTAGGTGAAAAACAGTAAAATGTTAGTCTCCCGAAAAAAGAGAATGGTCGCGGAGAAATAACTCAACAGTCGTATCTTTTTGTCAACCTACTCATAAATAAAACCTCTTTGGACTGTAGCCACTACATACGAAAGAATTATCACGGCCTGCCTTTAATATTCACTCAGGTATTGTATAAAGTTTGTGGTGTGGAAGGGGTGAGGATACGGGTTCGTATCCCGTGCAAGACTTTGCGATGGGAATTACTATGACAGCATACGAGCATATTGCGCGCGCTCTTTATACTGAGCTAAGACAGTTAATTATAATTCCTTGTTATTGAGTACGCTAGCTGTTAAATGCCTTAATCACATATTTTATCCAGAGTTACTGTTTACATTACATAATTTCATGCGGGCAACGCCGCAGTCGGCCGGCTAGTTCACACATATTTTCAGCGCCCTATTCTACTGAAGTATTTGATGTTTTCCTTATGTAACAAGCAAGTTATATATATATATATATACACATATATTATATAACCTACTACAGCTTCAAGTTACGTGGTTACACGGATTGTAACCAGGACCGATTATATTCGGATTATTAAAAAAAAAAACTTTACCATTCAAGCACACGGAAAAATATTGCCATACTCTGTTAAGTACACAGTCGCTCCCAGTGGCCTAGGAACAATTTTCATCTTGCCGGGGGGGGGGGAGGTGATATAAAGTGGAAGGGGTAAGGATATTTTTCCCGCCTGGCAAATGTGAAACATCGAGGTTGTATGAGTTGTTAAAAATAATTTTAGGCTCAATGAAACTTAAGAACGATTAAATGTAATTATAATATCTTGACAAGAATACGTCACGTCAGAAAAGCATACACTGTGTAACTTTACTTAGCAGGTATTTTTATTATATTGTACATGAAAATAAAAGGGGCGAATATCCCTTTGATCCCCACCCCTGGTTCCTACGCCAACGGTCTCTCCTTTACTGCCAGTGCAAAATTACGGTACAATGTATAGCATAAATCTCGTACATACCGCAGAAATATCACTTACTGGAAAGGAAATACTACCTCGAATAACCCCCTACGTTTTTAAGTGTATGAAATGCAGCATTGTTATATCAAGCACCGATATATTTCGTACACTCCCCGCAGTTTTCGGGGTTTTTATACACCATGAACAAAAATTGTTAAGCAGTTACGTTTAGAGTATCTTAAATGATGTATCAATTTTTCGATGAATGTTTCAGTTTTCACTAAAAGTACCAGTTTTTTTTCTATAGGCCAATCGATACTAGGATCTCCGAAAGGTTATCTTCTAATTTCTAAGAGTTATGCATTTTGTTGCATTGGTAAGTCGTCCCTTGCAATTGATAAGTAATATTCAGTTGCATATACTTTTATTTCCTAACATTTAAACGAAAATTCCTCAAAATTATTTTTCTGTGCTGATACAGCGGTGAGTAGGTATATTACTTCCTGCGACATCATCGATGGTAATTCATTTCATTTATTTGTGCTATCTTAGATTTATATTTCAAGATATAGCAGGAACTACACTTCAGTTATGGAATGCGTGCATAATGCGATACGTTGAAATATTATACATATCAACACTATGAAAGAAGAGCTCTAAATAATTTAAACAAATTGAAATATTTAAATAAACGACCTATTACTTCGAAATTCCATATGCAATTATAGAAAATGCTGATTGAAAATGATACATCTCGTATACATTTTGCTAACTTAATTTTTCAAGAGTTCCTCTAATCTGAAATAGCAGCGGTCAAGTAAGGAATTCTGAATAATCTCACATTTAAGACTACGATTCAGATTGTTAGAAAGCAATTCCACATGTTTAGCTATATTGAAAGTGCTGATTGTTTTGACAAATTCAAATAAACACTGCCCGACGATCGACAGTAAATGAACTGTAGAGAAGTTAGGTAGGATATTATTAATTAAGGAGAACATTTTGATTTTACGTTGTTCAGATATTTCCTGCATACTAAGTTATGTTCATTCACAACAAAGAATTATCTTACAGTTACACCCAGAGACATAACAACAAATCAAGTACAAACTTCCCATGTTGTTTCAGGATTGCCTAAAAGCATTACATTTTTTCTATATTCTTCTCATCTAATCGACTGCTTGATAATTTTAAATCTCTTCTTGATTACTAAGTTTACGTTACCACATAAATGTTTTGATTTTAACTCAGACAACAATAATTTTCCATTTATTATATTTTAAGTATATCTAATTTTTCCCTATTGCTGTTAGCAATAACAGAGAATACATTTTAGCAGAAAGAACTCTTGTTAGAAAATATTTATGTAAGGACATATATTCACTATAAATAACAAAATCAGTCACAGTAAAAAAGACAAAGTAGGTTAACCTACACTATTTATCGATATTTAAGGTTTTGAATGCCTCTATCAAAGTAATGTCAAACGTGGTAATAATTTATATTATTTATTGGGTACGTATTTTTTTCTTCTTTACTGCATGTAAAAATACTTAATCCTACGCAACGAAAAGTTTTTACTGCCCAACACTATGGTGGCTGAAATGTGATTTACCACGGAAAATGGTGTATTACGATTTAGGCCTATGGCTGTTTTACCCTACAATATACATACATAAGCCGCATCGCAAAAGTAACAACCAAATACAGTAACTTGTTAATTCGTGGAAAATTCACAAAATAACTAGAAATATGACGTCAGTGCCACAGTTCAGTTCACTAGAGCCCTGATTGCTCCTCCGTTAACCATACTCTTTCTCAAAATTGAGTTGTAAGTTTGTATTGGATGAAAATAGTTTCATACTTCAATCGTGAAGAAATTTTTTGGGCAGGTTCAAATATCTATATCTCTAAATAATACTTTTTGACTGTCTTTACTTGAAGTCATTTTGCAGATCACTGGCTAGTATTAATATCCCCGTCCGTGTTAATTAATCAGTTCTGAAATCTTTGTTACTTAATACTTAAGTAAAAAGACGTAATGCCTGTAACCGATAGATAAACAAGAGACCACTCAATTTACTACACATACACGTGTGTGAGTGTTAGTGTGTGTGTATGTTGCTCCTCTTTCCTCTAATAAATTTTTATATGCGCATTATTTGCGATGTCTTTATGGTAAGGAATTTATGTATTACTCGAAAATTAATATAATCTTCATAATAAAAAAACAGTCTTCGATATCTCGATTTTGAGGAAACAATAAGATAATACGGCTGCAGTATTTATTATTATTATTATCATCATCATCATCATCATCATCATCATCATCATCATCATAATCATCATTATCAATGTGCAGTATGATGATATACCTGTTTACATCTGCCGAAGTTATTGATGAAGTATTTTTTTAAGGTATTTTAGCTCCACATTCTTGCTTATGTATCACAACAAAAATAACTGGCAGTCAACTTACTGAAAAATCAAGGGTATTTTATACTAGAATATTTTGATTGCCTTAGCAAAGATATTACGTAACTAATAAAGATTCTAGTATATACACAAACTCTCGTCCTTATCAGCACAGACATTTCTAGTAAGGTAGTGTGTTAATACTCCAACTCATAAGAACTCATTACCGCTTGCTTTCGATCTAATTTAAGTTTGTTCCGTTAGCAAATAGCTTTCCTCCATTTTTAAACGTTATTGTACAGTATTTGATATTCGTGGATGCAGGTAGGGCAGTATAGGGTCGTCAGTGCACTCACAAAGTTAGAGAAAGAGAAATGGCCCGCGCATAAAAAGAGATGGGGCGAAGCCGTGATTTTTTATTCGGCCATTTTTAACTCCCGTCAGGAAGGGTGGTATCGCAGTATAAATCACAGAGTGATATGCACTTCAGAAGCATAAAAGTAATGGTTTCTAAGTTTTTTTTCCTTTTTCCCTATACCCATCTACATCCCCTGCCCCAATCCCCAAACTTTATTTTAACAACAGCGAAACGCTATCTGTTATCCTAACGTGTCGGCTACCCGAATGATATTAGGATATCATTCGATACAATTTCAGCCTACGTCGCGGAATGTACATATCAATAATATTTCTTTCGTAACTTTTTTATTTTTGCAAAATTGCTGGTTTACAAACATTCGTCGCCTACAAGAAAGTGTCTTCACGGACTAAAATAAGGAATTATTAACAATGTTATTTTAATACTTTGTTTATTTATTTACCTTCCACCTATTTAAAAATAAGTATGCCAACTTCAATTATCAAGTTATTATACAGATATTCAGGTTTTCTCGTGGTGTTAAATGACAAAATCGGATTTAATTTTATTTAAGAACCGGGTCATTTTTAGTTTCTTCTAGAAAACCTATATTCTAGACAAGTATAGACATAATTTCATTTCACAAAATATCACCTGTTTTCAAAATACACGCAGGAATACAACTACAGTGTATCAGGAAGAAGTCCGTATAACTCTGAAAAGAGGACTAGTGGAATTCAAGATGGCGACAAATAAGTTTCACGCATGATGTTGGTTTTACAATAGTGCGACTGACGCGACATGAAGTGCGCGACGCGAATAAAATAAATTGTAAGCCAATCAGCGTCGAGGCTTCTGTGACATCAGTGCGACAAAACTCGAGGACGCGACGAGAATTCTGAATAGAAAGTATTTTTTTTATTCGCATCGTGGTCGCGACATAGCTGAAAATCGGAATATAACTTTGTGCACAAATGTTATTGAATGTTATTATAATCAGATCATAACCTTGTTAGGAAAACATGTAACTCCAGTTTAATTTTTCACATTTGGGAATACCAGCGGATATTTAAAATATAATTACTTATATAGGAAAATAACTTACACACTGTAAACATCTATGGCTTTCGCACTTGAGGTTGTTATTTAGTGGGAAATAACTGTTAATAGTTATTTATTTTTAGTATTTGTTGCGTGGCAAATGAAGTAACGTTTGGAATAATAAGAAAATGTTAGTGTCGCATCGCGCCCTTTGCGTCATGTCTGTCGCGCTGTTGTGAATCTAGCAACAACACTACCCTTAATTGTTCTGGAAATAAATTTCAACGCCAGTTGAGAACATTTTGAATAATGTTCCTTTGTTTGCGCTGTCGACTAATTTACTGTCCAAAATTTAATTAATATAAGACATCGTGAATATACAAGTTTCAAAAGTCACTAGCCTACGTTGTGACGTCAAGATAATGAAACCGCTTGTAACGTTATTGGTACAAGAAACAATATACGAACTCCAACAAATACCAAACACTAAAATACAGGACAAGACAGTTCACGATGAGTCACAAGGTACCGTTTCAAATCTCGGATAGTAGGTTACGCAAATGTACCAACATTTCAGAATCTACAATGTAACCGCTGTGCTTCTGAATATCAACCAACGATTTGTATGGGAATACATGTACGAAAACCAAATGAATCGATTTTTTTGCGCGTATTTCTCCTAAGTTTTTTTTTTTTGTGGGAGAGGGTTCATGGATAAACACCGACGATCCCACTAACACATACACAGCCACCAAATGTTTCGACACACAAATAAGATTGGTATTAATTTTGTTGACGTAAGTAAATTACTGTTAAATTAACAATCCACGTTACAAGTGGAATTCAGTTGCTTCGACCGTAACACGCAATTGCTGGAATTAAAATGTATTTGTACCTTAGCTTTATTTTTGTTTGAAGCACGGAAACTGGGCAGGCGATAAGTTTTCTCCAATACGACGTTACACACCGCTTCACCTCTGTACTAAACTAACGTGCAGTGTTTTAGTAGAAAGTATTTTCCAGTGGGACTTAAAGCGATGACAAAATTATTTTATTTGTGGTAGTTTGGATTTAAAGTCCAACCCATATCTCCATCATTTTGTTTTACGATTACGGCTTGTACTGTTCGAGCTACAACAGTGTAAAAAAGAGTCATTTTTATCCGTTTCGAGGAGCTGGCAATCACGTTTTTAGTGAGCGGAGGGAATTTTTATAACGGTAGAGACATATGTTGAAGTGAACGTAGATAAACGCATTGCAAACACGTTTAATAATCACACACGAAAAAATACTTCTCGTACCAAGCTACAGCATAGCTCATGCACTAGGCCCAACTAATTCTTAAGTGAATATACACATAAATTATGCGTTGTAGAATTAATAACAAAAAATATAAGTTTGGAATTGATAAATTTACTTATGATGCAAATAAATTACTTTTTATTATTAAAAACAAATAAACGCATTTTAATTCCACGTACTTAATTACTGCTTCAACACATGAAGAAAGGTTGGTTGAACAGTATCTGTGCGTTGTTACCAACAACGTAATTTTGTTAAAAAAAAAATACAATTTTTTGGTTGTGACAAACCACACACTTGGTTGCCAGTTTTGAAACATACTATTTGGATGTTACAAGTAAATTTTGTTATCAGTGTAATTTTCTCGTATATTCGCTAACTTGTACTACCTGGCGAAATTTTGTCCGGGCTGTAAAATTTGCGGCGGATCAAACAGTTGACTGCGCACCTCGCAAAATTATCCACACCAACTGTCCAGGTTCCCCCCCTCCTTCCCCTCACACGCCATCCACAACTAAACTATGACGCGGGCGTGCGAAACCATAAACTCACTTCACCGGCGATAGCATCGCAGCAGATCGGCTGGCGGCGATACTGCAAATGGACGTCCATTCCACCCCCTCCCCCTTCAAAGCCTGGCGGTGGGGGTTGGAACGACCCATTCCGGACCGCGGGGGTTGGAAAAGTGTGATGAGGGGTGTTTCGGCGGTCCTAAAGGGCCATCCCCACAGCCTAAATGCGCGTCCGACACATCGTCGTTAAAATTCATTCCCGCTGAAGTATCGGCGTGGAATTGCGCGACGTCAAAGCTCGTCCCCTTTCACAACCAATCGTGATCTTCGCTGGCCAACGCACATCCTTTTTTTTTTTTCAGAAGCATGCCGCCACAGTGCACAGTTTCCGCGTGGCAGCCTTGCAAACGGTCTACAGCATTATTTTTGCGTATTGGCTCGTAAATTTAAAAATTTGCGTTTTACGGTTTTATGTACAATACTAAAACCAACTTACATACCAAACTGAAAACATTCACAGTGAATAATGATGTTGCAGGTTACAACTGGCGCTGTGGTCGTGGGGTCAGGCCTTTTGCCTACCACCTAGGCGATCCCGTTTCGATTCCCGTCGGGGTAGGTCCCAGGAATTTCGTATGTAGGATTTCGCTGGTCGACGGGTTTTCTCGGGCATCTCCCGTTTCCCCGTCCCCTTCATCACTGCACAGCTCCACGCCCACCTCATGTCAATCCTCACCAGCGCTAAAGACCTCGATGTTAAGAGCTGACCGAAGTATATTCACTTCACATTCCACGGTTGCACAACGATTATTTAAGTTTATTCATTCGTTGGCATGAAAGACTTCGTCAATGAAACACAACAAGATGTTCTAAATTTGCTTCGCAACAGTTTTCGTTTCAAGTCTACCATTCCCTGTCTTATTTTGCTTCTTTTGTTTTTTTCCGTCATCTTTCGTAGTTTGACTTATAATTGCGAAAACATCTTGTATACATTTACAGGTAGGCCTACTCATAATTTATGTCAAGTGCTGCAAATATTTACGGCGCCTATAATAAATGTTCAGTCAAGAAACTTACTCTCTGTAAACGGAGCACTGTTGTAGGCCCTGAACACACAAATACGTTCCACCTAGGTAGCCCCCTTAAGATGATGTTCCATTAGTTCTACTGTTTTCCATGTCAATTGTTTTTCAATCATGAATAAGTTATATGTATTTGAAAACAGCTCCCTTGTTTTACTAAATATAGTTTTTACTACGTAGTTAATTTTTTTAAAGAAAAATTTATAATGTTTCGGCTGATAAGTAAAGTAATAAAAATTTTGTCAATTGTATCGTATGTATTTTGACTTGCAAAAATTATAAAACATAGTATAAAATACTTTCAACGAATCAGAGGAACAGGTTTGCTATATTTGCTCTTGTTTAGGATTTCTAAAGGAATAGGCTAATAACTGAAAAGGCAGAAAGAACGTAGAAGGGATCGCCAACCTTGAGTGGTTTTGATCGTTAGATGCTCACTCACTCACATACATCCGGTTAGTACATTTTGAAGTACAGCAGTCTTGAAGTGTTGGATACACTGGAAGACTTCGTAACAGTGTTTTTAATGAGCACGGTGTCTTCTCAATGGCATTCTTTACTTATCTAAAGTGTTTTCTTTCCGTACATTGGTACAATGGCCACACGTAGAATAGTTTCGTTAAAAAAGTATTTAGGAACACAATACAACACATTTGTAGCGCGTGGTAGGCGGCCGCCTTAAGGGAAGGCGTTAGACAATGTTATTGTATTTTCAGTTTTCGCGTTTAACATTTATTCAATTTTTTAAATCAAAATTTTCTTTTCAACAAAGCATAGGATATATTCTTGGTAAACTGTTTGACATAAATAATAATTTAATCTTTCATTTATTTGTCATGCAGAATCATTGCTTAACTTTAAAGAGTTCTCTTGCAATGATTCTACATGGCAAATTAATAAAATATTGTGTTATTATCTATGTCGAGCAGTTTACCATGAATACATCCTATAATTTGTCGAAGAAAAAAATTTGATAAAACAATTTTAGTAAATGTTATAGCTTAAAAACTGAAAATACAATAAAACTGTCTCTCTCCCTCTCTCCCTCTCTCTCTCTCTCTCTCTCTCTCTCGCCCTTAATGTAACGGAAAGTGTGGATCGTAAACAAAGGTAGTCGTCAGAAAAGTCGTAGTACGTGAAGTGGGTACTCTGTTGATGTGACGACTAGCTGTGGGTTCGTCACGAGTCAGCATGCTTCACACCTATCTGGTCCAGGGTCTTTGTCTCTATGGTAGGAGAGAGAGAGAGAGAGAGTGACAGACGACACGTAAACACGGCACCACCAGGTTCCACTGACGTGCACCACGGCCAGAGAGGAAGAGGAACAACTCTTCGATTAATCACACGAGAGCTTCCCGCGAGAGCGCGCGGACGTCGCGTCGTTGTCGTACTTTCGCCACGCGTCGTCAACGCGCGGCGGACAAGGCGTCCCCGGGAATTTCGCGAGGGTTACGTCCTCTGGTCGCTGTGCGTCACGTGGTGATTGATTAACGACCACCTACACAGCCTCCCTCCTCCGCCGCTGGACCACTCGCCCGCCACTGGACGCATACAAACTGTAGATTCACGCTCGTAACGTGACGACGTCTGACGCACAGCTGCGCCCTCGTGTGTTCTGCCTCGGCTGCGTGGGACGGCAGGGGAGTAAGGTCGGGTTCACAACCACACTTTACGTACGTACGTACGCACATACGTTAAGTATTAGAGACTGAATTCACAACAACATTTAGCCTAATCTCGGCATGCGCGGAAATTGTTTATATAATAACAAAACATCGGTCATAGATGATCGTACATATATTTATTTTTTATTTTTCGAAACGAATTAAACTATTTATGTCTACAAGATAAATTATTTCTCACTATAAATTAATATTTAATTGAGTCTTACTTTTTCTCATACTGCATTCATGTACGTAGAAAATTGATAAACTCTATTACGTACGTACGTACGATACGCGAGGATGTTCCTATTTTTACACTACCTACGCGCGTAAGCTACATGGTGGTTTGTAATCCAGCTTAAGAGTAGACGTTACATTTAAGAAAAGGTAAAATGCCTTAACTTCGCTACATTATTAATAAAGACTTAATATTATTATTATTAGTTCAGTTTTTTGCTCTTTAGTTTCTACTATTTTTGCCATATTTATTTAAGCTCAAACGAGAGCAGATATCAAAAATATGTCTGGCAGTTTTGTTTGAAATTGTTTTTGCTGCTTTAGCTAATTTTTTCAAACCAGAAATTATACGCTTTCGACTAAAATGTCAAGTACCCAGAATTTCGTTAATTACATAATTACAAAATACCACATTATTTACTGACTTGAATAAATCAGCTGACGTGGATAAGACGATTAAACAGAACTGTCAGGCAGATTTTTTTTATATCTGTTCTCGTTTAGGCGTAAACAAAAATGGTATCGCTGAAATTGTAGAAACTAGATATCATGGTCTTAAAACCGGATTCACAATCTCAGTTAACGTACGTAAGGTTTTGGGACTGTATTCAGAACACCAGATAATCTATGCTCTTTGAAAGAGTTGTGCAATGGGAGTGTGTGACAATATTCAGTTTGTATTCTCGGACGCCACATGTCTTTGTTTGAAGACAGAATATGACCAGGGACGTCGTAAGCGTGGGGTACGGAGGGAACACGTCCCCCGTCCCCCCCCCCCAAAAAAAATTTCGTAGTTTTTAAGATTTTTTGAGATTAAGATTTCCTTCAGTTATATATTACATATTTTGATGCAGAAGCTCTTGAAATAGCAGTATTTTGCACCTTAAAATATAAAATTCCCCGGTGGAGGACTCCTACACACCCCTATATTACGTAGGTTATATGTACACTTTCTCTACCAGTGACGTCCCCCCCCCCAAAAAAAAATCAAATGCTTACGACGCCGATGGAACAGATTGCAGTTCCCGAAACGTCGTTTTTCTGTTCGTATCTGGAAAACCACTGTGTTTTTTTTTCGCCTCATCGTCGTGACGTATTTTTGTGTTTCGTATATTTCGTATGTGTGTTCTTTTTTTCCAGAGCAGAACTCAAACCAGTGTTGTCTGCTTTGATGCCGTCTGATTTTCTTATTTTCTTATTTTTCATACTTGACATTCTTTGTTCTATTTTACCCGATTCCGTTTATGGCATTTTATGTTGTGTATGTATCCCGTTGACTAAAGCACACCCTGCTTATTTATATTTTCCTATTACCTATCTGTAGTTTTTTTTGACAGACATCTGCATCGCAACGATGTTCAAAAAACTACATCCAACCATAGAATCTAGATATTCATAAAAGTTCGTTTTATTAGTGTAAAATGTCGTCAGTAAATTATGGCACATCAATAATTTTGGAACGAAACGAACAAAATAATTTACAGCTTAACGAGAAATTATTGAAAAAAAAATCATTAATATTAAACTTAACCTTAAATTCGTACGGCTACTTTTAAACTGGATTCACAACTACCACTTAGCATACGTACTTAAGGCTTAGCAAGTTGACCAACTCGGTGACCGACGTACGCATGCCACGTGTTGATATGAATGCTTGCATGCATACTCAGTGTTTTTACTTTTACACGAACGCACACTAAGTGTTGGTCGTGAATCCAAGTTTTTGCTTGGTTCACAATTGAAAACTTAAAAATTAATAATTATGCAATAAGCGCAGATCACACGCACGGAAAAACTCTTCAGGGAATTTGGTTCACAATAAATACGTGCGTTGTTTCTTAATTCCATCCAATGAGAAATCCCTACCAAACTGCCATCTTCAATCGAAGGAGATGACTACTTACTTCTATAGTATGGCATCCTTGTTGTTCAGTGTTTTGTGCGTGGGCAGGCTGGTTGTTCAGTGTAGTACTCCTCCGGTGTCCACATCTCAACTGGCTGGCTGGCACAGAGAGTGTAACATGCAGGCAGTGAACAGCAAAGATGCCATTCTATAGGAGAAGGTATCGTCGAAGAAGATAATTTCCAAGGAAGGTATTCAAGAATATGCTAACACTAGAAAAGGATGCAGTTACTGGTGAAGTTGATCCAGAGAAGCTTAATGTTAATGTGTTTTCTGCTAAAGAGAGTTTTGTGCTAATGTCTGTGTTGTATCGTTTTGGTTTTAAAGGAATATTGACGAAATTCTGTTCTGGTCTTTTGCAAATATATTTTTATAAGACGTGTGGTCTTACTAACTCTAGTATTATTAATTATATTAATGATATTGTTCCACGGCACGACGTAATTTCTGTGATGATTCGACGGCACTTGTTTGGAGCATCGCCCAGGAATGGTAGAAACGGAGGTGCATTAAATTTTTTTTAGTTACAAATAATTTAGTTTCATGATCATGAAATGAGAAATCTTGTCCCTAGGATTTTCTTTCATCGTATTAATTTCCACCCACCGAATTTAATGTAACATGTAAATCCCTATTGTAGCTCCTGCCTGGACTCCGGAGTAGACAAAAGCCTTAAGTCGGCCGCCTGCGATGGGTGTGTTTGTGTGTGTGAGGCGAATATCACTGAGGCGTTACGAGCGACGCCGGTCGGCACATGTATTGTAATATCGCCTCTACGGCCGGAGTGGTAAAGGCGCCGTAACGTTTTTGCTGTGGAACGTAAGGCGGTGACCCTAACATTTTATTACACGCGTCACTGTAGCAAAGTACATTGTACTTGTAGACCTGTACTTCGAACGAACCCCGTTCATATATCTTTAGTAACAACCGTCTGAAACAGACGATTTTAGCCAAGTTTGACTGAGAAAAGAAACGTAACTTCGAACAAGCTGCACGCAGTTCGAGCGCCGGCCAGGCGATCTCCTTAAGATTGTTTAAAAGACTTAATTATAATATTAAAACCCTATAATATTGCGTCTACTTTTGCTGTGACATGAATTGAAAGTCGACAACAAGGCTGACCTTGGGGTAAGATTACTTTGAATAAAAAGATATGAAATGTTTTACTTCTACAGTTTTGTTTCGAGTAACACTCAACATTGAATTAAATTAACATGTTAGTCTAAATATATTGACATCGTAATCAGGCCTACATGAAAACTTTCTTGTTTGAAACTAGTTCTGAGGGTTCGCCCAAATTACTACTGCAATTATTTTTTAATAAAGTTAATGGTCAAACAGTTAGCAGTTGAAGCCTGGCTGCAAATGACCAAGAGCCGGAATAAAAAGATACACAGAGAAAAGGGTTTCGTACATTCAGTCGTGTGAATGTTTGTAAATGGTGAAACAAGCGTGTGAAATTTGAATGTACGAAATATTTGTTTGCCACGCAAGTTTAGTTCTCTCAACAAAAGTGATTATTTCAGTTAAATTTGTTTTTTTTACGCCATTGCGGGCGAATGTTGCCGAATTACAAAAAATCCCACAGTAAAACAAATAACAAAGGAATAAAAAGGCCAGTAAGCTGTGTTAACAGACATAAAACATACAGATAATTCCTGAAAGGAATTTAGCCATATCCTAGAAGACGATACAAGGACAAGTACATATATAAACAACACAAAATTAATTCCTAAGTGGAATATAGTCGACTGGAGAAGGACGACACAAAAAAACAATAAAAGACAGACGGAAAAATAATAAAAAACCAACAAAAAAACTTATATGTTCATAATACGAACCCACTGCAAGAATCGTTCAAAGATCACACATTTACGTGTTGTTATCAACAAAACCAATTTTTGACATATTTCGTACATTGATTGCTAAAAGCAACAAATATTTTGTTCAATAAATACATACTTGTGTAGCCATAAATGTACTGCCAGTAACGTCTGTAAAACCAACACTATTTCATACAAATATAAAATAACGATTTTCCCCTACTTGGACACTCTTAAGGAGGCCGACTTCGGACGTCTTCGACGAAAATATGGCTCTCGTTGTACGCTCACTGGTCAATACTTTGTACCAAAAACGTAATAGTGTCACTGCTTAACTTCCCGTTGATATCAGCGGTACGTCAGAACACTTCGCACTGTGCTCCAGAAGAACCTAGAGCGCGTCAGTGCAGACCTTACCACTCCTCCACTTCTAAGCCTCCACGAGCAAAAAAAAAAAACAGCTCCGTGTAGGCAGCCCCCTTATGTCCTAGCAACCACCAATTTTAAATTGGATTTAATATTAAAATATATTAAGGGCCCGCGGTGGTAGAGGGGTCAGACCTCTCGCCTCCCACCTAGGTGATCCGGGTTCGATCCCTGAAGGGTTGAGTACCGGGTTTTCACACGTGAGGGACGTTTCAAACAATGCTATCGGCCACGGGCATTCTCGGGTACTCCCGTTTCCCCCGCCTCTCTCATTCCGTCACTGCTCCGCACTCATCTCACCTTCACCTCATCCATTCCTCGGGCCGGAGGGCGACAGGAATGTCGAGCAGCCGGACCGACCTTCACCCCGACCTTCTCTCATACACTGCGACCCGGTAATACCTAGTAGATTTTAATGCAAATATATTACTTTTCTTATTGTTCAGTTTTAAAGATTACTTTTTACAAATATAACGTATCCTTTCTGACATTTTGAGGGAATATACCAATACGAAATAAAACTTGTATTAATTAATTTTTAGTTTTCATGCCAAAAATGTTTCTTTAAAATTATTCGTCAAAAAATGTGCACGAATTATGGAGGTAGGAATAGTCAGGAGACGGCTTGCTGTGACGTAGTTGAAGCCAGATTTTTGGGTGTTCCATCATGGCGCTGAGGCCTTTTTGAGGTTTTGGACACTTGTGTTGATGCGCCTCTAAACAATACAAACATCTCAGGGTAAAGCAGCTTAGCGATGTAAGGAACAAAATTGATTAACAACAAAATGGCTTGGACCAGGTACATCATTACGAACTTTTCCTAATTGCGATTGGCTAAGGGACAGCCGGTTGCCATAATAAGACAGCCAAAACGGAAGCTTCACTTAGCTGCAATCATTACTATAGACAGCCCCCCCCCCCCCCTGGCACGAATATACTACCAGTCGTTTTTTTTTTTTTATTTCCATAGAACAGGGTTGGTTTGGAGCCCACTCTCTATGCCTTGTATCAGTTACTCAGGTAAAAGTAGATAAATGTATTCGTATTAAATAAATAAAACACTGTACAGCAAAAATTAAAGCACACAACTACTTTAGGTATACTTTGATAATGCAATTGTTTTGTACACGGAACTTTTCAAATACCGATACAATTTTCAAACATTATGCAACAAGAAAATAACTTTTCTCTGTGTAATTACAAATATATCGTAAAATAGCCCGGTGCTATTACATTCACCATGAATTATTTCATTTATGTGATTAGCATAGCTGTGCGATGTATTAGTAACTCAATAACGTAAAAGGGGAATCCACGCAAAACCCACGGCTTATAAGACCTGAAAAAACAATGGATTAAAATAATTCTATCTCGCAGGTAAATCTCCCAATTAAATGAAACTGGTTTTCAACAGTGCAAAAAAAAAACCATAGGCGTTTTAATTTAATAACTTTTTAAGGGACAAAAAAATATAATTTTCAATTTTTCCGTGGGGTGTGTCATTTCTATATTGATAACCATTAACTTTTTATAATAACAACGCATAGGCTCTTCACGGTAAAGTAAGCACTTTTGAAGCTTTAGTTGTTTTTCCTTCCTAACTATTTGTATATTTCTGCCACATTTCAATATAACTCAAAAATTTAATTAATAAACACTTTATATTGATAGTTTACGTCTGCAGTACAATTAAATATGTCATTATTGTTATTATTATTTTTATTATTATTGACAAATGTCTTCTAAAATATTCTCTAAACCTTGGACAGAGTTCAAGCGTTATTTATTTTAAATGCGCATGCGTAAGCAAAAAATTCAAACTTATGGTCTCTTAAAATTTTCTCCAGATTTACGTTTAAAAACAATGGTGTGTTACGAGAGAAAATTATTATCATTTCGTACTGATCTTTCAAAATGTACAAAATTATCGTTGTTATTTTCTTTTCATGAGGGATTTTCTTTCGGTTGATCGTAGCCCATTACTTTGATTAATTCTACCACAGGTAGGAAATGTATATGTGAAAAGTTTGACACAGGGAAAAGTTCTGCCGTTTGAGCGCTGGTATCGTCAAGAGGCGTAAACTGACCAATCATAGAGCTTTCCAGAATTTTAAGTTTCATGAAGTTGACAATTTAAAAGCCCAAAATTGTTTTTTTTTTTTTACTTCAAAAATAAATTAAGTGATGTCTCTGCCAAGCAAAGTTAAACTCAATTTTACTATAGATTCATGTATTTTTAGACGCGTTAACGATAGGAGCGAAACTAGCGACGGAATATTTCCCTGTGCCAAACTCTCCCATAAGAAAACACGTTTTATTTCTAACCTGTGGTAGAATTAACCTTGTCCATGACTAACACGGAGGTGAGTTGTTTCGTTAGAAATTCTTTTGTTGGTTTTATTTGACGCAGAAGACTGATGCTCATTATCTGCCTGAGCTCCCGGGAGCCTTCTCTTACATCTCCCGCTTCTATGGGACTTCCTCAGACGTCTGGTTTGACAAATGTCCCCTGGTGCAGGGACGTACGTGGGCGGCTCCAGGAAAATATATTTAATGAAAGTTAATGGTGTGAGTCGACTAGGAACATACCACGGCCTGCAGGTACTTTTTTAACTCTTTTGTGTCCGGCTGCGTAATACGAGGAGCTTCAGACTACCAGCCCTCACAATAGAGCTGCTTTCAACGTACACCGGCTTCTTCAGCTGCAGAACGTTCTATGACACTCAGCAACGTAACTGACTTCCTAGCGTGCAGTCACGGAATTCAAATAATGTGAACATAAAATAGTTCTTAATCTGCCTATGAATACTGTTTGAAACAATTGTGTACATGAAATGGCTTTTTAGGAATTCACATAAACTACATTCGTATGCAAATGTTACCTCGATATCTGAACAGGTTTAAAAGACGCAGAGAATTAATTTGAAACAACTTTATATATTTTTAATGAACATATATGCTGAACTTCTAAAATTATTGAAAATTCCTTTTAAACGATAAACGTAAGCTTCATTCTGAAGCAAAAACCAATTCGTCATTTTAACGGGTTTCACACCCTTAAATTGCGAGTTTCGAAAAAAAAAAAAAAAAATAGGCAGTACGAATTTTTACAAGCTTCATTCCGAGGCAAAACCACCTCGTCGATAACTCAACGGTTTAAGCGCTGTCGAGGATCCACGGGGAAAATAACTCACCCCTTTTTACGCCTTAATTTTCGAATTACGAAAAATCCCTTCTTAGATGGTGCCTACGCCGTAACGGCGAGCCACCGTAAAATTTCATGTGTCTAGGTTCAGCGGTTTGGGCTGTGCGTTGATGAGGGGTGTGTGTGTGTGTGTGTGTGTGTGTGTTTATATATATATATATATATATATATATATATATATATATATATAAGAAGTGTTTTATGTAAAGTTTGTGTAAAAAATATTGTGACAAATTATTTTTCAATAAAAATGATTCCCTAATTCCCTCATAATTTTTATGAAATATAAATTTTAGAAATTACGTTTTAGATACAAATAGAATCAGGAGTTTGTTGCACAAAGATTTTTTTCACTACTTAGTTTCAGCTCTGCTTCATGATTATTGGCAGAGCGTGTCTGTGTTCATTCGTGTCTATCATTTGATTGCACCAATCATAATTAAGTTATTGTGACACCATACGCCTGTGATCTGCCATTAAAACCTCAAGACAAGTGATAGTTAAATCATCTAATGACTGACCGTTACAACTGATTAGTTTTGGTGAAAATAATAATGCAAAATTGTGTATTAATAGGGCCAGGTAGTTTTCGCGAAAATATTTTTGCAGCACTTTGTTTCAGTGCCTTACGTGCGCACCTGCATCTCTGCTTTGTGGTCAGTCATTGGATGCCGTAACATACAGCGTCTGGAGGTTAAACCAGCAAATCATAGACGTGTTGTGTCACAGTTATCCGTGCACTGATTGGCACAGTCAAATGAATAATACCTGTGCACAAAAACACTCTGCCAATAATCATGAAGTAGAGCTGCAGGTGTGCACGTAAGACACTGAAACAAAGTGGGGCAAAAATATTTTCGCGAAAACTACCGGGCCATAAGTATACCGCTCACATCTGCACCTCTGCTTCGTGGCTATTGGCAGAGTGTGTTTGTGAAGAGAAGTAGTTCATTCCACTGTACCAATTAAAACAAGGTTACTGGGACACCACACGTCTGTGCTTCGCGGGTAGATCCCCACGACGTTGAGAATTAAAAACAGCCAATCACTGACTACGTAGCAGAGCTGCAGATGTGCACATGAGACGTTGAAACAAAATATTGCATAATTATTTTCGCCACAAATCACCAGCTCTACTGGCCTGTGAATCAGCTGAAACAATGTAAAACGATCCATAGTAGTGTAAATTTAAGTAAATACTTATTTCCATTAGACTAAATTGATTACAAATAAAACATTATAGTCTTGCTAAATATGAACTTATGATATGAATTACGTAAAATTATTATTTTTATTTTAAGTCTTTTAGTATCATATTTACATTTCTTGAAAATCTATTCTAAATATTCGTTTCATTGTAATCAACAAATTATTCGTTGGTTTACATTTTCAAGATGTAATTTTTTAATATGTTACAAAAAAAGAATGGATATATATATATTTATTTATTTATTTATTTATTTATTTATTTATTTATTTTATCGTAATATTCATTAAAAAGTTTTGTAAAATTATTATTCAATACGTAGAATTAGTTTTCAGACTCAGTATTATTTCTTGCATCCAATTATTATACCGTGTATATCACTAAGTTAGAATTATTAGGAGAAATATTATTAAAAATTTAATTTTACATAGCATTGGGTGTTGATCTTGATCTGCCGAGCAATGCAGATAAACATTATTCTCAATAGAATACGCAATTTGAGTATGTACTCGGTTACTCACATAACATGCACGCCGGAAATAAATTTTAAACAAATTCGAATAACGTGAACTCGCTCCCTTACGAATAAAATTTTATTTGAATGTGGATAAATTATGTGTAAGAAGTAAACAGCTGGCCACAAACATTCAATTTTTTTTGTACTTTCACATGAAAAACCACGTAAATTAATTGTTGTTCTTTTACATGAAAAACCACATAAATTAATTGTCAAAACATTTTTCAGGCATGCACAGAGAGAATAAGTTCGCAAATTTTAAAAAAGTTGTTAAAAAGTGTTTTAAAGTTTACAAAATTTAATGTTATATCTAAAAATAATAACTTAAAATCCGTACGAGATTGTACAAGATACGATTTTTTTTAAATCGTTTGTAAAAAAAATTACGCAGCAAAGATTTATTAAAAAATAACCCACATAACACATTTACTTTAAGATTAGGCCTACACTTAAATATTAAAATTTAAAAATTTTTAGAAATTTAAGCAATGTAACTATTAAGGAAATATAGTTACTTATTTTATTTATTCAAAAGTTATATTGAAATCACATTTCCGATTTACTTTTTTAAGCTATTGTCGCATAAATTTAACTTACTCCGTCGTGATACATCTTTAATTGGTATATTTCTACGTTTCAAAAAATATTCTTGTTAATTTTAGAACGCTGTTGTTTTTATTGCCACAATACGTTTTTGTAATTTGTAATTTTTTTTTATTTTTGTTAAATAATAATAATGGCGCTTGGACAGTTGTTGCGTTCGGGCGGGAGCTAATCCTCGCAGCCCGGAATCCGACAGCCTCCAGTCAACATTTTAAGACGAGAGCGCATCTCTTCACCCCCGCCCTCCCTGCTCCGTTATTAATAGCTATATCATTAAGGCTTACATTATACGTGGCGGAGAATAGCGCATAGCACAGGTGCTGCCCTGCCCCGGGTCCAACATGGCCGCCGGGGCCCACTTAACGACTGGTGTCGCTCTCCCGCGGGAGTCGAGCGAGTTAAATTGGTCACCTGAATACACGCCCACCCACCAAGATCGTCACAGCTTTTCTATTCTCCACATCACGGGCCGGAGGAGGGGGGTGCCGTGTAGTGGTCACGCCACTCGCCTCCTATCCATGATATCCGGGTTCGATTACCGGCAGAGCTGGACCCAAAATATTTGTGTGTGGGAAACGTGGTTGATGTCATCGTCAATTGAATGGTTTTCTCTGGATGTTCCCATTTTCCTTTTCCATGCATTCCAACGCTTCTCCATCCATATATAATGAGCTCTCACACGTTAGAGCACTCAAATCTTCCAATACATTCTTAGCCTGCTTTTTTGGTCATCTGGACGTTTTAGGCCTACTCTACAAACTCACTTTCTTAAGTGAAGAAATAAGAATCTGAGATTTTTATTTTAGCTTCAAATATATTTATATGAATCTGAGATTGTTTATTTTAACTTCATATGTATATATATACTAGCAATCCCCCGCGGCTTTGCTCGCGAGTATTATTCGTAACTAATAATATTTACTTTTATTGAAAAACCTCTTTGTACACAAGATTGGTACTTCAGTCATCAAGTGTTAGAATGTCCAAGCGGCTAGTTGAACTAATTCTGCAGCAGGATAAGTAGCTATAGCTGTCCACGCGAAAAGCAGTCTTAAGTTTGTCCCTGCCACTAACAGCGACTTCGCCTGGACATTATTTATAGCCCTGCCTATTTGACGTTGTGGGATAGTTACAGACACTTAAGGTAAGAGGTTAATCGAATGAGAAACATATGTTTACCCTGTGCACAACCATTGGTAACGGTGCCCTCAATTATATATTTTCAGAATATTCACGTTAACTTTATTGACATAACAAAGTTTCAGACGGTAAAGGTTTCGCGGAAACGTATTTGGAGCCCCAAACATGAGATTAGTGAGATGATATATCGTCGGTTTACTGCCAAAATTGACAATGTCAAAATGAGATAAAATTATAAAAATCCTAGGAATATTTATATGTTGTTCACGAACAATTGCCCAAGTTTAAAGTCTATTCGTCGTTTGGTACTGTTGTGTCACAGTATAGTAACATACCACATTTTTGTTAATATCTACAATTTAATACTGTTTTTAAACGAAATAGCATTCATGACTTAGTCACTTTTGTCAGTATACCGACGATATGTCAGCTGATATTGTAGAGGAATCTAAGTGGAAAGCGAACTGCAATTTTACCCCTTTTAAAGACTACATGTAAATTGCACTAATTCGATCTGCCTTGTAGTTTTTGTGTGTCAGAATTGAACGTTTGCACGCAGCTTTTAACGGAATTCGAGCCCAGAACCTCCAGGAATTTAGACCTGAGTAAAAAACAACTGCGTCACGTAACGTCGAAATAATTCATGAAAATAAAATTCATTGAAAAAAAAAATATCTGTGTCCTGGGCTCATAGAGGTTGTACAACACTACGTCTCGATAGGTTACTGTAGTGAAACTCCTGTATAAGTTGTTTCTCGCTGCTCGTTCCTGCTTTTCAGATCGTCTGCCTGGATTATTGACCAACTAAGTTTTATTCTTAATAATTACGTTTCTTACAAATAAAAAAAAATACATACATATTTTTTAAAAATATTTACGTAAGCATCTCTCTGACGCGAACACCACCTCAATATCGCTACTGGATAGATAGATATTGTGGGTTGATGGAAAACAAATTTTGTGTTTTTTCACCCTTTTGGGTGTCGAATTTTGAAATATTTTAAATTTACATCTTAGACATTTGTATAAGTATCCAACTGAAGTGTAAATCACATCGCTAGCCCGTTCAGTTGAATTAAAATCGATCATTCACTAAATAAACACATATCACCCCTGCACAGTATTGAGAAATCGAATTTCGAAAAATCTGAAAACTGTTTTGCGGTAATTTCTGTAATCATCATCCTGAAGCAAAAATTAATTGTATATCTCGACGGGTTCGATAGATATCGAGGATTTATCTAAAACAAGTTCAAGGTCTTTTCACCACTTAAGAGATTAAATTTCGCAAAACCCTTGAATCACGTTTTAGAATACTTTATTGGTATCTCGTGGACGTAAAAAACACAACATTAGTCCGCTGGGTTCAAGATTTATAGACGATTAATTGAAAACGCTTTTCACCACTTTTCACCCCTTTTCACGTCCTTAGGTGGCGAATTTCGAAAATTCCTGAAATAACTTTTTAGGTATTTGAGTAAGCATCAATCCTAAACAAAAATCACGTCTCTATATAAAAAACTATGGGATCGATATATATCGAATGTGAGTCAAAATCTCATATTACCCCATTTTTAACCAGTTTAGGGTCGAATTCGGAAAATATATTTTTAATGGTACTTGGGATATTTACAAAAGCACCAATTTAAAGCAAAGAGTACTTCGATATCTCGATTGATTCGATAGATATGGAAGGATAATCGAAAACACATTTCACGTATTTTCACCCCTTTAAATAAAGAATTTCAAAACGATTTTGAGTCCTGCCATAGACATTTGTAAAAGTAACCAATTAAAGTTAAAATCACGACGATAGCCAATTGTGTTT